>LPNX011021513.1:0-28407 GCA_001517045.1 Pseudotsuga menziesii | reverse complement strand
AACTTGCACATGGTGGGACTCATGGACTAGGCAAATAAGACAAAACAAATGAAATAATGTCTAAGTGGGTAAATACTATGGGTTGATTATTCTAACATGAACAGCCTTGCTCGCTAGAATAATTGCTCCAATGCACACCACCTATGATTTAATGCTATAGATGCGATATGCATGGAAATCATGTTATAAACCAAAGCTCTCCTCCAGCTGCTTGGAAATTTTTTTGTCAGTATCTCTCCCATGGATATACTGCGCCAGATCTTCCCCACCCTTCAGCAAGCTCGTGATGCTTGCGATCAGATCTACTTTAACTGGGATTGTCATATTTAACCAAAGTGTCCCTCCATGAAAGAAATCCAACAATTTCTTCACGCATGCATGGGATTTATTTAATCACCCAAAACGAGGCATATTGATGATCCCCAACAATCCCAATTGATCGAACCCACTCACACACAGTTGAGGAATCCACCGAATTGGAGCACCAGGCCCCATCGGGATTGACTCATAGGGCTCATCCCTAACATATTTGAGCAATAGCAGGTCATGGTATTCAAATTTCAACTTGATCAATGTAGGGATGATTTCGACCAAACACTTCCTCCCCTTCGGTAGCGGCGACAATTTTGGTGGATATTTTTGATTCTTGGATGGCTACCTCGGCTAGGATCTTGGATGCGTAGGAGCGACACATCCCAAAATTTCATGTACAAAGACATCCCGAAGTGCTGCAATCTCAACATCTCCCGAACTCGATGGCCCGGTCTATGCAATTCCTTCTCCCTGCACTCTCACTGAGGTGTGAGTTTGCCTATTCTGTGACAGCGTGGGACTGAGCCTCTAATTCTATCGCTTCCAATTGGGAATGGAAAATGAACCAACTGGCATACTCATAATATATTATTCAACATCCGTGGGCTGAATAGTGGATTTGTACTCACTGGAAATATCTATGGAATCAAGGTCGCTCAACATCCCTCACCCTTCAAACCTGAGAATGCACTCAATAGCTCTAACTTGCAACAATACAACTCACTCAATTGAACAATCCCTTCTCTGCTTCATACTCTACTCGCTCGACTGAACAATTCCATCCTTACACATCCCGCGTGTTTTTTTATAGCCACCTCCAATCCAAAATTCATCATTTCCAAATCTATCCTCACCATTATTTCTAAATCTAGTATTAATGACACCAGACCCATCGGCAATCCTACTCCTCTAATGGTCAAATCACTCATTAATGCGGGTCACTTCAACAAGAGCCGTCACCCAACTATTTTAACTACCTGCATTTATTACATGATTTTACCAACCCATAGCCCTGTAGCTGTCGCAAGTGGTCGACCAATTATTGCTAACAACTTGAACCTTGCGTAGCCTCTCCCCCAGGGCTCACTTTGCTATTCCAAAATAAAATATTCATTTTTTTTAGTGCCTCAAGTGGTGCACTGTTGTCAGGAATTTTTTTTAGGACATGAGCTTCTATTTAAGGAGACAAGATTGCTCGACAATCTTTTCGTATTTAAGGAGCCTGAAAAGAGTTTAAAGAAGAATCCACTAGGTCTCTTTTCACGATGAGGGATTTTACAAGTTTGAAAAGAATCAGAAAAAGGACTCAAACCATTGATGCTAAGTCTGGAGAGCATGACCAAAGTGTTGCAATAAATTCTCAAAGACTTTTTTCATTTTATGGTAGTGCGAAAAATTCAAAAACAAACTCCCAAAACTTTTACTGCTACCGCTCTTTATCCTGCAACGATTTAAAAAACAACTGTTAAACTCTCCAATAAATGACATTAAAGGATTATGAATGATAGATTTTTTAAAAACAAAACTATGACATGCCAAAACCTAGAATTCTTATAAAAGTTATGTAAATAGTAAAAAACAAAACATTTTACCATTTACCAATAGTGGAGAGACTTTGGAGAAGTTTCTTGGTCATATTTTTAGTTGGTGATTTCGGGAGCATCTACTGTTAGATCTACATGTCTTCAGTTCCAGGTAAAAGTTTGAACCTTGTTCTTTCATTTTATGCTTTCATTTTTTATTTTTGGGGGTGTTTTGGGCAGTTTGAGTGAGCCCTAAAACCATGAATGCGGGAACCACTCTTATCCCTTGCGGGATAAGTGGTACCCCGTAGGAACCGCACCTAAAACACTTCACTCAAGCGGTGCCACCACCTATCCTCAATGAGACTTAGGCGGTGCCAGTCGTGGGTAAAGAAAAACATATGTGCAAGGCAAATTAGCTAAATTTTGATGATTTAAAAGGTTGATGATGTTTCTAATTGGCCTTATGATTGTTTTTGGCAGGTTTCCATTGGTAAAAAATGGTTATTTGGAAAGAGAGGAAACATGACAATGATGATGCATTTACCAAATGAAACATGGGATGTATAGCCGTGTTGAGGTACTGTGGTCTTCTGAATTTTTTCTGCACACCTAGCATGGTTTCACATGAGCATTTATTGGAGCATATTCTCCATATGTGGAATCTAGAGCAACAATATTTTGAGGTGGGTGCTCATGTACTGACAATTGAAGTAGAAGACATCTACTTCTTGATAGGCTTATCGAGACGGGGTGCTCCCATCTCTTTGACTAGTTCCCATGGAGGGGACATCACCACCCAGGAATTAATAAATCGCCATTGTATTTCTGGGACCA
Organism: Pseudotsuga menziesii; assembly: GCA_001517045.1. NCBI lineage: Eukaryota > Viridiplantae > Streptophyta > Pinopsida > Pinales > Pinaceae > Pseudotsuga > Pseudotsuga menziesii. The sequence continues at coordinate 25,735 of LPNX011021513.1, read as the reverse complement.
GAACATCAAGGAAGAAAATTCTCATCAAAGCAGTGGTGGATGGCCCTCTTCAAACAGTCTTATTTACCATGTAGAGAGTGGTGGGGAGCCAAGGGGTTCATCAGGAATCTAGAGCACATATGCTCTATGCCATAGAGGCTATGGCACCCACAGTATTCCACTGGGTAGAGGCTCTATTACTGGTTTTCAAAGATCAGTTGACCAAGTGTCGGTAGGGAGAGTTGAAGCATTTCATTTTCGGATCCATTTTAGTGTGTTTCTTTTTTTAGCAGGTCCTCGAATTGAGACCCCAGGCAGTATTCACAGAGTTGAGGATGAGAGACCCTCGCATGCTGAGGTGGGTTCAGTTCATGGCCTGCACATGGGTAGGTAGAGGCAAGGTGAAGTTTGGAGACCCATTTTTCCAATGCTAAGAGACCAGCTCCTCATGGTTGAGGACTACACATATGCGGGTACTGACTTCAAGGGTGACCCTGACCTACCGCTTCCATTTGGGGCATAGTCAGGTGACATTGGTAAGAAACAAAAACCCTAAAATGGAAATTGTGTTTTTCTATTTTAATGTTTTATATTTTTTATGTGTAGTAATGAGACTTAAATGTTTTCATGCATATGTCGGAGTAGCATGAATTGGGGGATCATCCCCACTAGACAGGCAAGCCAGAGCTCATTTTGTTCCACAGGATGATGATGTGACAGGGGATCTAGAGGAGAACCTTGAGAAGTTAACTCTAGAAATACCAAATTCCTCGATCGATGACCTCACGCTAAGGTACCAGAGGCCCACTATGGGAGTACCAGGTCGTTTCAGTAGACTGCTACATCGAGTATCCCGGGCGGTCATGTGTTACCACGAGCATCACTAGATGATAGGCCGCATGATGTATTACTGAAAGCTAATGGATAGCTTCAGGATTTTTGTATGAAGATATTTTTCTTGAAAGCCTGAGCACTTCAGATGAGGTCTTGTGACCTATTTTTTGTAAAACATTATATATATATATATATATATATATATACAGACTACAGACTTTTACTTTTGGTGTTTATACGTCTCAAATGGAAAATGTATTTATATGAGTTTTATGTGTCTTTTATAGTTTATTTACAGTGAACCATGTTTGATTTTCACATCATGAATGGGAAATATGCCAGTCTAGGATGTAATTTTCCAATGAGTCGACAACCGCATTATCTTCCCTAGGAATTTTCCTATAGGTAATAGCTTCAAATGACCTCTCCAATAAATGTACCCTCCAGAAGAGACCTAGAAGCATGAGATTCCTAATAGTATAGACATGGTTTAAATGACAAACCACTAGTTGTGAGTCCATCAAAACTACCGAGTTACGAACATCTTGGGAGGCAACTTCAGTTAAAAGACCTATGATTGCTTAATACTCAACGATATTGTTGGAAGCGGGACCAATACAAACCATTCCTGAAATGACCAAATCGTAAGCTTAGGAGTAGAGAACCCAAGCAGTTGAGGAAAGATTCAAGGTGTGGCAGCGAGCACCATTAGTGAAGCCATAGAAAGCCATCTACTCTACACGACCAAAACATGATATAAGCAGATATGGACACTAAACTCAAAACCATATTGAAAATACTTAAGCACACTAAAAGTCAAGTAATATACATATATACAAGGTACTATACAAGAAATATCTAGGCATAGTACCTCTTCTGGTACAACCCATTGCGAGGTTGTCCTAAGGGGATTCCATCATAGTCCACGAGCTCATAGGCCCCTTTCTCTAGAACTTTGGAAATAACAAAAGGAATGTACCACATGGATTCGAACTTCCCTTTCCCTAGTTTGTCATGTCTATGCTCATAGGTTACAACTAGGTCACCTTCGTTAAAGGCACGAGGTTGGACAGACTTATCATACTGCGCCTTGACGTGTTTCTTATGTGCCTATTTGGCTAAGGCAGCATCTCTTCTAGTTTTGTCAAGGTTCTTCAAGTAGAGAAATCTTTCTTCCTCTGTGGAAGTGTCTAAGAGAAGTTAGACGGAAAGTTTCAAGGATGGAATTTGACATTGAATAGGCAAGACATCTTCTAGTCCATAGATAAGCTGGAAGGGTGTAAAACCAGTAGATGTTTTTACTGAAGTCCTGTAAGCCCAAAGAGTAGAGAAAAGAATATGGTGCCAGTTGGATTTATGGTCTCCAACCATCTGACATGGCATTCTTTTCAAAACTTTGTTAATGGCCTTGAATTGACCATTAGCTTGCGGATAATAGGGAATTGAGTTTTCATGACGAAAACCTAGCTTGGCACTTAACTCCTCCATCATTTGATTATGGAAATGTGATCCGTGATCAGTGACTATGGACTATGGGACTCTGAATATTGCTATCACGTGATTGAACAAGAAGAGAGTAGAAGTCTTACCCTCCTATGCATATGTACTCATAGCCTCATCCCATTTCGTAAAATAATCAATAGCTACAATGATGTAACCATGCCCCCCAGCTGAGGTAGGCTTACAATGCATGTAATCGATCCCCCATTTAATGAAAGGGCCAATGACAATGACGGGGTGTAACGGAGCAAGGTGGGTGCACTTTTTTGGATAGAAATGTTAGCAGGGTGGGCATTTCTTAATAGCCTCATGACAATATTTAAAGATTGAAGGCCAGAAATAGGTAGCTTGAAGGATTTTCTGGGCTGTAGCCATCCCAGATAGATGACCGCCACATGTCCAGAGTGGCATTCATTCAAAACTTTTTCAGCTTCCTCATGGGTAAGGAATCGCCAGAGAATGGAATCGATACCACATATATACAATGTGTCATTCAAGATGAGGTAGTATGTTGCATGGTGACGGATACGGTGGCGATCGTCATGAGATAGAGTGGGCTAAAATCTCTGTGTCTAGAGACAAATGAGAAAATATCCATACCATGGGTTAGTAGTGCTTATCAGGAACAGGAATTCATCTGAGAATGAATCACTACGCTCAGATCTCATCGAAGCACAAAGAAGATCACACATTAGCTTAGCAAAGAAGAAGGATTTTTTTGACGTAGCTTTGGAAAATTCTAAATCAAACTCTTGTAGGATGACTATCCATCAGGAATACTTGCCCCCGAGCACCTGATGATTCAGGATGTAATACATAGGGTTCTGGTTTTCCAATATGATGGTTGTGTAGAGAAAAATGTAGTGACAAAATTTTTGAACAGCAATGACCATGGTCAATGCTAATTTCTCCATGTGTGAGTATCAAGTTTCAGAATCCATGATATTCTTACTAGCATATTATATCACATGCTCCTGACCGTCGGGATTCTCCTGCACCAAAACCATAGGGATGGTAGTAGTGGAGGCAGCAATGTATAAGAGAAAATCCTTTGAATAATCTAGGGGGTGTATCATGGGTGAGTGATTTAGAGCATGTTTGAGATTATCAAAGGCCCATTGGGCTTGGTCATCCCAAAATAATGGAGTTTCCTTCTTAAGGAGACACATATAACCATATGTTTTCTCTGCAAAATTGCAAATGAAACGGCGGAGAAAGTTTTCCTTCCCTTGCAAACTTTGGAGTTCTAGAAGGTTGGTTGGGGCTGGTAGGGCTAGAATAGCAGCAATTTTCAATGAATCTATCCAGATGCCATCCTTATAAACCACAAAACCTAACATGCATCCTATCTCGACACAGAAAACACATTTATGAGGATTGATCTATATGTTATAATGATAGAATCTTAGGAAAATTTCTCTAATATGCCTAGGGTGGTCCTCCCATTGCAGTGAATGAGCTGGGAGGTTGTCAAGGTACATTTCTACAATATGTTTTATATCATGAAACACATAGGATGATAGCACGCTAGAAAGTGGATCCAGTGTTTTTTAGGCCGAATGGTAACTTCCTCTATGCAAAGGTTCCCCATGGGAAAATAAATGTTGTCTTGTGCTGATCGTTGGGTAAAATCTCAATTTGAGTATAACCCAAAAATCCATCCATAAATGAGAAGATGACACTTTCAACACAGTTGTAAATAATCTGGTTGATATGCAGAGTGGGAAAGTTGTCTTTGGGATAAGCTTTGATCAAATCTCTAAAATTTATGCAGACTCTAATGTTGCCCTTCTTTTTATTGACAGGGAGGACGTTCTATACCCATTTTGTCAGGGGTATGGGATAAATAAACCCTACTTTTAGAAGCTTTTCTATTTCAGCTTTGATAGCTGTGGCTTTCCATGGATGGACTTGTCTCAATTTTTTCCTGATAGGTTTTGCAGTGGGATAGGTTTTTATTTCTTGAACCACAATGGATGGGTATATCCCTGGCATTTCTTTGTAGGACTAGGAAAAGACATCTCGAAATTATTTAAAAAGTGCTCTATAGGCTTCAGATTCTTTTGCTGAGAAGTTTTGCTCAACATGAAGATGCTCAAGGGTGCCAAGCTTAGTTGATATGTCAATAGGATTTGTTTGAGTAATGTTGCATAGGTTTCCTTCAGAATCTATGTTCTATAATAATATAGGAGTTTGAGGTGTTTTGACAGTATTAGTAGTAAAAAGGGATGCAAAAGCATGGTCTACCGAACTGGTGTTGGGGAGGAATGAGGATCTATGGTGATGATTCTCACATATAGGTTCATTCATACTCATAATATCCATAATGGAATCATCAGAAGGAAAAGTATGGGAGAGATAATCCAGAGTAGGAAGAGAGGGTTCTAACCATTAGGGCAGGTGGTAAGGGTCTGAAGCCACCAAATGAAGGTCATTAGTGTGGTCATCGAAAAGGGTTTGGATAACGTTGTACATTGCTTCATGCAGACTCAACGAGGTGGTCCCAACAATTTGTTTTCCCTTTGGATCATAATCAAACAAAGAAATTGTATTTACCGTCGTCGTTTCTATGTTAGGAGGGTTTGATGGAAAAAACCCCATAAGGGAAGAATCCTTCAACATGTCTACCCCAATCGACTGGTAAGGAGGAGGGGACTGGCCTAACATAGGGATGTTATTAGCCGTAGTGGTGGTAACATCAGACATACAAAAATCAAGGTAGTCAATAGTTAAAATCCTCCCAAGATGCGGAAACTAGACGGTTCGAAATACCATCAAAGCGATAGTAGTCATGGTGTAAAACCAATTTCTCCCTAATAGGAGGTTGTAATCTGACGAGGCATATACTACTTCCACTTGAATGGAAATGATTTTTCCCCCAATCTCTATTGAAAGGGCTTGTATGAGACCATGGGGCTAGAAACCTCGTCGATCAAAGGATTTCAGAGTCATTGGTGATGTTACAGGCTCGGGAGAGCCAATAGATTTCCAACAAGACAAGGACAAAACTGAAGTTGAAGCTCCTTCATCTAAGATAGTTCTAAAGACCCCCTTTCCAACTAATTTCGTTATGATTTGGAAAGCGAGTTTGTGAGCTAGTCTAGACTTATAGTTCTCGACATTAAAGTGAATCAAATTAGTGTTGTCCAGTTCTAAAGATCCTAACGTGGTTAACAAGTTTTTGCATTGCGTTGGACAACTTTGGAGTACTTCCAAGGTAGGCATTGCACATGGTGCCTGAGAAATATCTTCAACTACATTATAAAACTGGGAAGCTCAGGCATTAGGGTTAAAAACAACCTTCCTAAGAGTACTCTTGGGTGCATGCAAAACCATGTCGAGGTTAGGTTTCTCGATGGTTAGGGGACTAGGAGATGACGACTCGGGAGAACTAGTAGAGGGAGATTTTCCTGAAGAAGAATTTTTGTCTTTCTTGTCTGTGGGTTTGTCATGACTCTGACTTCAAGTTTACAAATTAATAGTGTTTGAGGACATCATGTGAACTTCCTATGAAGAACTAGAATTTCCCTGATTATACATGTGGTCTATTAGCTATTGTTGAGAGGGAAAAGGATCCATGAGAACTGTTGGCATGGGATTAGTTTTTAGAAATTGATTGATTTCTTCACAATGAGGATACTCTTTCATGAAGTGGCCACCTCTGCATAGCAAACATGGATATTTCACTTTTCTTTTCCCTTTATCATTCTCGTAGATGGTTGGTTTTGGATTCTCCTGCCGGTTTCTAGGTTTTTTGTTTTTGTCTTTACCTTTCTTTTTATTGTTGTCGGATGTTTGTGTACTCTAAATGGAATTTACCTCGATGGAAACCTTGGGAGATGAAGGAGTAGGGGTGGAAATTTGGGTTTGCTTGGCATTTTTTTCTATTGGCGAGGACTGGATTGAACCAACAATCCCATCAACAGGGGTTTCTGCTGGTGGCTTGGTAGGATCGGTGCTTGGGAAAGGATCTTGAGGGATCAAGTCATACAACATTTTGGACTGGGAATATACCAAGTCTAGATATTGGGCTGGACTAATGGCTTGCTCTTCGATAATGGAATCGTCCATAGCCATATCTCAGGAAATTGGAGGCAACAAAGATTTAGTAAACCAATTAGCTAACAATTGATCCAGGATAGGAGCCTTAATAAGTCTTCTCTGCCTTCTCCACTCGTGGATATGATCTGATATGTGGGTGGAGGTGTTCTGACGTAGAGAAGTTAAGAGATCTGTACTTGTTTCATAGTGGATAGGAAGATAAAAGTGTGTAATAAAGACAGTTTCCAAAGAACCAAAATCCACAAATGAATGTTCTGGAAGTTTGATGTACCATTTCATGGCGGTACCAGTTAAAGTTCGTTGGAAGAGTCTTAAACAAACGGAATCACCCATTAGGGAGTTCGAAGACCACAAATGGAATTTCATGACATGGTTTTTTGGATCATCTCCCTGCTTCCCATCGAATTTTGGAATGTTCGATGGTAACTTTACTGGAATGGCATGCCACAAGGGGTTATGTCGAATGGGATCATTAATCAACTTGGACAAATAAAGAAATTCCAAAGTTGCTAGGAAAGGTAATTGGTGATTAGGTTGTACATATTGGTAGTATTGATAGGGAATATAAGTACCAGTAGGACCATAAGTAGACTGATAGATAGGTTGTTGAAATGACTGTTGTAATGAAGAACCATCGAAAGATCCACCCGCAAGGGGTTGATTTCAAGGATCAGGACCATTAGGAGCACCAGAGCCTCCAGGAGGAGGACCACTAGGGCCTCTGGGACCACCAGGACCACCAGGACCACTAGGACCACCTGAGCCACTAGGAGGAGGACCATCGGACCCTCCAGGACCCCTGAGAGATAAACCTCTAGAGCCTTCAGAACCACTATGAGGAAGGTCACCAAACCCTCCGGGAGCATTAGGAGGGAAGCCACCAAGCCCCCCCAGGACCACTAGGACCATAAGGAGGAAAGCCACCAGACCCTCTAGGAACATTAGGCCCCCCAAAGGGAGGATGTCTTTAGGGTGGTCCTTCGACACTCCCTGCAGTATATATAGGTATCCCTCCCATAGCTTGCATGTAGGACCAGTTAGGTTTCCCCCATGGAGTGAAAGTATTACCATGATATGGAATTCCAGCATTAGGCATTCTTGTAGGGGTGGGTTGGTAATTGATATTTCCTACAGGTACTTGATTTGTTGTGTAACCATACCCCCAAGAGGTTTGATTGGTTATAGGTTGTGCCCCCAAGGGGTGACCTAAACTGGATGGGTGGTTAACCACATTCGTATGGGTAGGGGGGACATAGACTATAGATTTATCTATACTAGAGGTCTATCCATTATTAGCTACAATTCCAGTGACAGGTAATGTAGGTTGTGGTGGGGGTTTCCCCCCAGCACTAGAAGGTGTTGATGAAACAAGAATTGAATGTTATTCCCCAGGTATGAAAGACCCAGGAGGATTTGAAACAGACATAATATGGGAGGTGGTGGGGTTGGTGGTTTGACCTGTATTATGTGGAGTCACAGCATGATCTAGAATAGGTTCAATGGGTTTCATAGAATTAGCAAGTGAGCGATATCCTGCAGGCCAAGGGTGTGTATTACGAGGAAAAACTATCGAGCGTGGTGGTGGTGTACCCAATATGTTATCTATTTTATTCTCAAGTTCTCTTGCATGGAGAATAGCTGCCTCGTATTGTCTATGTTGGGCGGGTTCAAAATGAAGAAATGGCCTATCTCATAGAGGTATCCCAAAAAGGAGCATTGGGACCATAATCTAGATGGGTAGTATCATAAACATGGCCCTATATGGGAGAATGGAAAGAAATATTCCCCTAGAAGGTTGTTAAGTGAAGGGAGGTGTAACCAGGAACATTTCACCTTCTACGGACATAAGCTATTCCTCTGGTTTGAATGGTTCAGATCCAGAACAAATGAGTGAATGAAAAAGGATGAAGACCTTCCTTGGATGTCGTAGACACCTGGAATGTTGCCTCGATAGTGAACCTGTGTACCTGCAAATAGATCAGACATGAAAAAACATCAAAGCTACCAGAAAATCATCTACCTATCCATGTTAGTGACTAAGGAATCTAACAACATGTACATGTGAAATCAAAACAACAGTAATGTGGGAAGGAAATCAGCTTTGCATTAAAGATGTATGGAGAAGACTTACAACCATTTCCTTAGTGTCAACAAGCATCTCCACGAGACAAACACTTCATCCCCATAAGCTCTTACTTTGATCGCTATGTTCTCCAATGGCTTGGACTAAGTGGTCAATCCAACAACATAACAATACCTCTATAGTTCTCCCCCTCAACCATGGGCATGGACTTGTATTTATAAGGCTCAATGGATAGGAATAGTTGAGATATTTGTGGATGAGGTGGCCTCTAAGATCCTATGATGAGGGATCTCAAGCTCAACTGACCCACAATGCTAGGGATAAGGGAGGACATGAGGCTCATGGTCAAGAAGCCTTGAGAAACTTCTCTTTTTCCCATTTTACCCAGGGTATTTCTTTTCTTCTCTTATGACAAAGCAGTTTAGATGAGAAACACTTATGGACAAAATACCATAGGTGGTGGCACCACTTGTGGAAAGCATGATACAGGTGGTGTGAGCAAGGTACCACTCATGGGCCACAAGGAAAGTGTGGTGCTGAGTTTTTTCATGTAGAATTGACAAACAACATAGGTTTCCACTCTAAGTGTTGGGATTAAGGGAAAACATGGTATTTAAGGTTATTATCACATGGTGGTGATAGGATTTAGGTATAACAGAATTCCCCCCAAAGCATGTGACTTAGAGGGATACAATAAACGAGAGCTTTGAGAGAACAAGTTGTCACCTTGAAGTGAAAATGTCAGCTCGATCGGAGCATGTCATCAAGTAGGCATCTGTAGTACATCAATATTTTTGAATCATAGACACATGTAACCAACTCATGGCTGCAGACCAATACAAGGCAAATCCATGGGAGGAATAAAAAAGCATGGCTACTAGAATATAGCATAGATCCATGTGATAGAGGACTCAAACTTGGACATAGCTACCAGACATACAATGTAGATCTATGTCATACAGACACAAATTTGAGCATAGACACGACTATACAAATGTGGATCCATGCTAGATATACAAAACTCCATCGCAACCTGAGGAAAGAAATGAGCACTTAAACAAATACCCAGGGTCTTCGTCTCATCTTCCACAAAGTACGATTCTATCCATGTGATTACAATGATCTGAAGTCGAACATGGTAGAAACCACTTGATTATAGGCCAATGATGTGAACCATTAACAAGTGTGAGGGAGACCACCATTGATGTCAATGATTCCCAAGGTACTTTAATACAATCTACTGAGTGTGAATAGATGTCCTGATGTCGAACACCCAGTCGATTATATCGATCAAAGGTCTATAATGTGAACCTATGTTGAGAGTGAGAGAATCTGTCATTAAGGCATACAGATATCAAGGTACTAAGTTTTTGTTTCTAATACTATTTCCCGGATGATCAGCTAATGTCAATGGGAAAAGTCTCGTCGAAGGAGGGCCATGATGAATCCCACATCGACGACATGAAACTCAGAACATAGTTCTGGAATGATGTGAATGTAGTAACCATAGGACTAGCTCAAAAGTACTTGTTATAGCGGATTTCACCACTCTAGGTGAATCACACTTTGTATGGCCTTCCCCTGTCCCACTGCAGACTCCTTAGACCCTATGGACCACTTTTTGTCCTTTGATGTTTCCTTGATCATCCCTAAAAACACATGAAAAATTCTATACGCGACTTTTAAACCTATAAGCATGTACATACGCGGGTTTGACCACTAAAACTACATACATCGGGATGTGTGCATAATCCAAATCCTTTTGGAGTTTTCCTTGACATGGATCTAACTCATTTGACTCTTGGCCTTCCCTATGCTTTGAGATCGCTCAGATTCAACCTTTCATTACCCATTTGAAAAGATATATAAGGAACCCCTTGGTACATTGAAGGCATAAGAGAGAATTGAGAGCAACAAAACTATAGTCCATTGTTGCTGGAACTTATGCTTGAGTCTGCATCCCTTTGTCCCTTGGAGCAATTTTGTGTTCTTCCCAAGATTGCCTTTTTCTTGTGAGCTTGCTATCGAGAGATGGAGGATTGAAGTGGTGGAGGCCCAAGTGGGGGATTCAGTTTCTCCGATTCGCAGACGTGCCGTCAGAGGTTGTATCTTGTAATCTCTGATTTATATTAATAGAAATATCTTTTCCTGTCCAATAATGTGTGTTTGAATGAATATGTTCTCCATTGGATTATGTCAAATACTTATACATTATTGATTATATATGATAGAATAGATCTAACACCATGATATATAGAATGCTTGTATTGTTTACTTGTTGTTGAGGAAGTAACAGATCAATTCAAGCTAAAGATTGGAAAGCTCAACGGGGATCTACTTCAACCGTCCAGAATAAGGTACGAGGTCTGATCCTTTAGTGTTATACATTTTATTTCTATTGCATATTGGGAAATATTGATTTCTTGAGTCAAGATGTCTGTTGTAGTACCCCAAGCCATAGGAATTTCTCTTCGTAATAGAATTGGTGACTCCACGGGGGAGTTCCTAGTAGTTGTCCTTTGGGGGTTGTTTTCTCAGCATTCAATGAATTTAAATTGCTCTTTCTCTCTTGTTTCTGTGTCGGGTCTGGGGGCATGTATGCCTGGTAGAGTCTAATTGGTGTGAAGTTTGTCTCAGCCTGTCTGTTTTCCTTGATTTTATGCACCTTTCTTCCTGTACGCGGGTTTTTGATTTATAGTCGCATATACATGCGGTTTCCTCTGATATTTTTGCGTATACACGCGGGTTTATTGCGAACACTTGCGTATGCCCTTGATTTTGCCTTTTCAAGGAAGATAATTGGTTGCTGGGTGAATTCTAATATTTGCTGAGTCTCCTTTGGCACTGCCCGAGTCTATTTTGACCTCTATTTCTGACCAGAAACGTTTTTTTAGGACAATTTTTTTTTTTAAGAAAGTTCTTGTCATGGCATTTTTGATTTTTTGTTTAAGATTAGTGCATTAGAGTTCTTTTACCTTGGTGCTTTGCTTGAGTGCTGTTTGGGTGTGCTTGCAGAGTCTAGGGATCATAGAATCATTCTTTTGCTTTTTACATCTCTTTTATTTTCAAAAAATCCAAAAACATTTGCTTATCATCATGCATTGCATTTTGCACTTTACATTGTACTTGCACTAGATAGATTTGATTTGGAGTACTAGTTAGGACTTCATATAGGAAATTTGCATTCATCATTTGAAGAAGAATTGTGCATTTCATGTAGTAGCATACCCTGTTTTCATGGACACAATGCATTTGCATTGATTGTTAGGTGTGTGTTTTACTTCCTGTTGCGTCATAACACCATCAGTTGCACGATCATATCCCTTTTTTTGAGTAATAAAACCAACTAAAATCAACGCTAAATAAAATGAATTACACTCTTTTCTTTTCTAGGGTGCACCAACAAGCTTAGGTTTTAGGATCTTGGAATAGTTCATTGTAAGTCAATTCTCTAGGATCACTAAACAACAACATCTAGGTGTCTGTCTAGGTGAGTGTGAGAAATCCTTGGTATAACCAGTGTTCTTAGGATCCTCCTCTCTAAAGGGAGTTAAGCACGAGGCAGTGTGAGTGGTTATTGATTGGGATGACCCCTAGTCATAACTGAGTAGCACTGGAGATATTTCCAGGATTGTATTCATATGTGGGGGCTCTTTCGAGAGTTTCGGGCTTTGCTACCCTGCCCATACAGTCAATCCCGCCTGCGACTATCCGCCTGAGCATTGATTAAATTGAGGTGACCTTAGTGGCCTTACCTAGGATATCGAGGGGGTACTTCGTAGGGGTTATTCTGTGGGTGTCCCGGCCAGTTTGGGGTCAGAAAGCACAGTCACTTTACGTGTTGAAGCCGAGGGCCACAATAATTGGTTGCGTACCTTCGCTTGTTGTGTATGGGAGTCTCAAGCCTCTCCTAGGCAAGACATACCTGCTTCATTTGGGAGCTCACTTATCCAGCCCTTGTTTGCTTGCATTTGGCTTTATATTTTATTAGTGATTGCTCTGTGCATGCTAGTTGGACTAGGGTTTACGTAAATAGAGTCTTTGCTATTTTTTTGAGTCATTGTGGATTTGAGTGTGGTTCCTCGTCGTTCTCATCATTTAGCAGGATTTCTGCCTTCTACTTATCCTCCTCCTTTGGGAGAAAGACCTAGATAGTCTAGGCGGACTATGTCACACACTGATTCACACACCATGGGAGACTATTTAGAGGATATTCCTGAACCACCTCCTCCCATTCGTGTAGACGATGGGGAATTTACTCCTACTTATGATCCATCACCCAACTTATCTGAGTTAGGTCCTTTGATTTCTAAGATCATACCCTTGCACAATAGACCTACTCACTCTAGGTCTGATTCCCCATTGACATGTTACCGGTATGGAATGATAGAGCACGCCAAGACTCATTTTGAACCTACCAGCACTAGCTACGGTAGTTATGCTACGTCCAGTTTCCCTACACATGATTTGACATTTCATGTCGAATCCGATTTTGAGCCTAGCACTATTCCTGGGAGCACTCTCATTCCTTACCATGCGGAGAGTTTTGGGAGCACTAGTCACATTACACCTTCCATCCCAGTGGTGGAAGCTCCATCGTATCTCCCTCCTAGGTCTAGGGTTAGCGATCTGATTAGGATACTAGATCCGAGACAAGTGACGATAGGCGGTAATACATATATTATTACTCAGGTTCCTTCATCCTTGACCCCTAGTTCTTCAAATGTACATCCTCCACCTTATTCATGTGGTCCTTCGAGCCAGTATATGGCTACGAGTTAGATCCATACTGCAGTTACTAGGCCGATTGTGTCTCAAGTTCACATACTGCCCGCTGCATCAGGAGGCTATGTTCATGCTTCTAGAGGTCATCTTGCTACTTTCAGGGCTTATATCCCTGCTTCCGGAGTGTATCTTCCTACCTACGGAGTGTCTCATGGGGCATCGCATGCAATGACCTATGGACTTTATCATGGGATGTAGTATGGACAGGTTTCTTCACCTTATGGAGGCAGGTATCAACAACCTGCTTACTCTCCTAATTACAGCTTTGTAGCTCCTACTAGCCAAGGTCCACCATACTATGGTACTTCCATGCCACCCTATATGGGTTAGACAGGAGGAGGACACTATGGCCAAGGCCATGGTGGTAATCAACCCTATATGAACCAGGGAGCGGTCCATCGACCTCATCATCCTAGGCTCCCTTTCCTTGCGATGCTTAATCTTCCTGACTTATCGAGACTTACGAATGATCCTGTGGCTCATGACCCAGCTTGGCCGGTTGTCCCTACCAATCTTCCTTCGGACATACCTAAGTTCGAAGGAAAACCAGGAGAGGATCTGAGTGAACACGTTACTACGTTTCACCTTTGGTGCTCTTCGAATTCGTTACATCAAGACTCAGTTTGTTTGTGACTATTTCAATGCACCCTCACAAGGCCTGCTGCAAAATGGTATATAGATCTGCCTAAGGGAGCTTTCACTTTTTTCGACGATCTTGCGATGACTTTTCTTAATCACTTCCAGCTACCAGTGTGCTATGACGTTGATACTGAACTCTTGTTGACATTTTGGCAAGATAAAGCCACACATATTTCTGATCATATTCAAGAGTGGCATAAACGGAAGAGATTAATTAAAGCTTTTATACCGTCGAAATTCCTTCTCGAGTGGTTCCTCAAGTCGTTATTGCCATATATAGCGAAGGATGTTTCCACATCTGGAGTGTAGAATGAGGAACAAGAGATCTTTATGGCACAGGAACTGGAGTTGATCTATGCTTAGTCTGGTTTGTTGTATGAGATTATTCCCAACGCTCCTCATTCCAGTTTCGATCCCAAAGTCAAACTTGGACCACATGTTGATGGCATTGTGGGTTGTGCAAGTGCGAAACCTGCAGATTCGGTTGCAAAACAAGCTAGTAAATTTTCAATCAACCAATCTGCTTTGGGACAAGCTACGGATTCATCTCAACCCTCCCAAATGGTGAATGTACTTTCTGTGCAATCATCGGACCAGAAGGGTAACCAGCAGCCCGGACGGAATAGAAAAAAGGGTAAAAATAATAATCGAAAGGGTGGGAATAAGAATGAGAATGCTAACAATAATGACAATAATGGTAGAAATGCTAGTGGGGACAAGCAAGAAAAACGTAAGGTTAAATTCCCTTGCAAGCTATGTAAGGACGATCACCTCACTTACTTTTTCCCCCAGATTGAAGAAGCTTCGAGATTCTTAGCACAAGGCCCAGCTGTGCTAACTAAACCTTTACCGCATAACCAAAATATGAACTCGAAGTCCCATGACCAGTATAGTGATGATGATCCACTAGAGGGTAGTGGTTGTGGGTTCATTAACATGGTCCGTGCTGCGAAAGTTGTGACTCGTGCGAAAGATTATAGTTCGTCACAACCCAGCCCAGGCAAAGAGCCTGATCCACCAGGATCCCCTTTACGCATTGAGAAACCTACGGATAAACCTAAGGCTACACCTCACATTCCTAAGGGAGTTCTTAAGCGTTCAGGGCATAATCCAAATGCCCGAGCTGCCAAGAATTATTCAGTTGTCAAGGATTTGGGCCATACTCCTTGTGCGATGTCTGCATTGGAAGTGCTTCAGATTTGTCCTTCGCAAAGGAAGGCGTTGCTTTCTGCCCTTAGTGTGAATGATGATGATTCTTCCTCTGTGATCAAATTTGAATTCATAGGACATCAGCCTTGCTTTCCCTACTATGTGTCTCTTTTGGTGCATGTAGAATTTCTTGGTATGATTGTCAAACGTACTATGATTGACGAGGACACTGCTGCTTCTGTGATGTCTTTGGCATGTTGGAAGGGTCTCAGTTCTCCTGAGCTGTCTAAATTAGAGACTATGTTAACTGCTTTCGATGGGAGATATTTTAGGCCGCACACTATCCTTCCTTCCCTTAAAGTTCATTTGGGGGGAAAGACTATTGTGATAGAGGTTGAGGTGGTTGATGTGCCCCTTGACTATAATCTCCTGCTGGGTAGGAATTGGATGTATAGTATGCAAGCCATTGATTCTTCCTTTTTCTGCATTGTATTCTTTCCACATAATGGGAATATTGTAATGATTGATCAAATGACATTCAAGAATCCGTCTATTACTGCATCTTCAGGAGCTTCGATCCCAATCATTGAGCACTCTCAACCGACAACTAGGAGTGTGGGTGTAGGCATGTATCCATCCCTTATGGGAAGCTTTAGTTGTCCTACACCGATCCTCATGATAGGATCTAGTTTCGATGAGGCTTCGACTTCTATGATATCGGTGTCTTTTCACACAAGTCATATGGAAGACCCTTGGATTCTTCCTACACCGAGTACTTTGAGTGAGCCTGTCGAGATGAGCGTGCCATTGCCTACAGCCATGATAGCTTATCAAGCTAATCTCAAGAATGTTGTAGGGCCTTGTTCTTCCTCTTCACGGATGGAGGAGGAAGATCCCTATGTGCTGCTGGCATGGGAAGTATAGTCTTCTCATTCCCACGACTGCCTTGATACGGTGTTCCCTTCAGATGAAGCGATTATTGAGGCTATGTCGGGAGTTGAGCCACCATGGGAGGAAATTCATCATAGATCGTACTTCCTTCTAGCGCTTCACCATTTGGAGCATGAGGATTATAGGGAGATTCTTAGTCAGAGAGTTGGTAGTCCTGTGGTTCCATTAATCTCTCCTAGTCCGATGGCTGATGGAAACATGGTGAACATATCTTCAACAATTCCTATCAACATCTCTCGCAATCCTGGCACAATAGAGAATGTCTATATTGGGACGGAATGTTCCCAAGCTGAGATTCTAGAATATACTGAGCTATTTAAGGAATTCCATGATATTTTTGCTTGGTATTACGACGAGATGCCAGGTATTAACCCTCGTATTATCGAGCACAAAATTAATACTTACCCCAATGCTAAGCCTGTTCAACAACGTTTACATGCGGTGAACCCTAGGAAAGCACCCGCCATTAAGGCAGAGATAGAGAAATTGTTGAAAGCCGGTTTTATCTATTCTGTTCCCTTGACGGAGTGGGTTTCAAACCCTGTTCTGGTGGATAAGAAGTAGGGAGTTATCCGCATATGCACTGATTTCCATGATTTGAATCGTTCCTGTCCTAAGGATAACTTCCCCACACCATTTTTAGATCAAATTTTGGATGAGTGTACGGGGAACGAAGTGTTCTCCTTTATGGACGGCTTTTCCGGGTATAATCAGATACAGATTAAACCTGAGGACCAACACAAGACTGCATTTATTTGTCCTTGGGGAACGTTTGCATATCGAAAAATGCCTTTCGGCCTTAAAAATGTTGGAGCTACATTTCAGTGGGCAATGACCTTGATTTTCCACGATCTCAAGTAAATTATCGAGGTATTTTTGGATGATCTCGCTGCTCATTCTCGTATGAGAATGTGTCATCCCTATCACTTGAGATTGGTATTCAAAAGATGCTGACACTATTCAGTTAGATTAAATCCTCATAAGTGCATCTTTTACATGAATTCAGGTCATTTGTTAGGATTCATCGTTTCAAAAGAGGGTGTAAGAGTCGACCCTTTGAAGGTTGAAGCAATACTTCAGTTGTCTCCCCTGAAGAATATTCGTCATCTTCAGTGTTTGCAAGGCATGGAAAATTTCTTACGAAGATTTGTGGTCAATGTTTCCAATTTGACTAGAGGATTTATGTGTCTCTTTAAGAAGGATACTCACTTTTATTGGGATGATGCAATCAAACGAGCCCTAGCATCGGTCCCGGTGATTAGTCCCCCAGACTATAGCCGTGATTTCTTATTATATGTGGCCGCGTCCTTAGAGACGATTGGTATGGTCTTGGTTCAAGAGGATGAGGAGCTCCAAGAGCATGTCATATATTATCTAAGCCGAAACCTTATTGACGCAGAGATTCGTTATTCTCATGTCGAGAATCTTGGTTTAGCTACCGTACATGTGGTTCAACGTTTGAGACATTATATTCTCCTTCGCCAGACCTTGGTTGTGGCCCATGTCAATCCATTTCAATTTGTCCTCACCCGAAGGATGATTGGGGGAAAGTATAATAAATGGATTGTCATTCTGCAAGAATTTGATCTGGAGTTTGTTTCGGCAAAATCGAAGAAGTATTTAGTCTTTATAGAACTCATATCGGATTTTCTAAGTGAGATCGAGGAGTTGGTATGTGAAGATACGTTTGTTGATGAAAACATCTTCTTAATCTCTACGTTAGAACCATGGTACGGGGATATCATAATATATTTACAAACACTGAAGACCCCTACTCACCTCTCGTGAGATGAATGACGACGATTATGTCACGTCTCTAAGAACTACCTTATAGTGGACAATACTTTGTACCGCCGTGGGGTAGATTACATTTTATGATGTTGTTTAACTCATGACATGGCTAAGGTTGTACTGAATGATTGCCACAGAGGGGTGTGTGGTGGTCATTTATCTGGGCTTTCTACAGCTTAAAATATTTTGAGAGCGAGTTATCTCTAGCCATCGATCTTTAAGGATTGTGTTGATGCGATCAAGAGGTGCCACCCTTGCTAGGTGTTTGCACGTAATATGCGCTCGAAACCTGCCCTGTTACATCCCATTATCACTGCTGATCTCTTCACTAAGTGGGGGCTCAATTTTATGGGTTGCAACCCAGCTTCGGCTGGGGGGAACCATCACATTATAGTGGCTATTGATTATTTCATGAAATGGGCTGAGGCTATGCCTACAGTAAAATCCGATGGTGAGACAGCTGCTCACTTTGTATTCAACCAAATTATTACTCGGTTTGAGATTCCGAAAGAGCTTGTCACTGACCATGGCTCGCACTTTCAGAACTGTATGATGGAAGAGTTGGCATCAAAGTTAGGGTATAAGCAAGAGCACTCCTCTTCTTACTACTCCCAAGTGAATGGATAGGTAGAGGAAGTGAATAAATCACTCAAATCCATTCTCCAACGAACCATCACACAAAGCAAGAATAATTGGCACATTATGTTATATCCTACTTTGTGAGCATATCGAACCACGGTTAATATTGCCACTGGTTTTTCTCCATATCAGCTTGTGCATGGAGTGGAGTCGATATTTCCAGTTGAATGCGAAATTCCTTCATTGAAGCTAGCTGTGGAACTCTTACTAGACACTTCACCTTTGGAGGAGCATTTGGTTCACCTCGAGCAACTCGATGAGCAGCGTTGGGATGCCTTGGTGGCTCGAGAGGTTAATAAGCGTCGCATTAAGGTCTAGTATGATAAATCTGTCCGTCCAAGAGTGTTTAGTGAAGGAGACTTGGTCCTTTTGTGGGATCAACCGAAAGAACCCTTGGGGATAGGGAAATTTAATCCTATGTGGCATGGTCCATACATGGTCAAGCGTGTGTTAGAGAAGGGTGCCTATGAGTTAGTGGATTATGAAGGAACAACTTTGGCGGAGCCTAGAAATGGGATCTATCTCAAAAAATACTATGCATAATATTTAGCCAAGGCTGCTTGTTGTATATTATTGTACAACTTTGCATAGTTAGGTCTTTTTCTTATCGTGATCAGGTTTGTGATTAGTTTCCATTTCTTTTGGCAGATGTCAAGGGAATATTCCACCTACATAGGATTCGCGGATGGTGCAAGCTGTCACACTCAACACTTAGCCTTTGCTGCTTGGGTGATTTATACTCCTATGGGTCAGGTACTGTCTTCAGGAGGTGTATGTCTATGGCCATCTTCCAACAATGTTGTTGAATATAGCATCATTATTAAGCTTCTACGGGATGCCATTCTACATGGCGTTCTATCTCTTGAGGTACGTCTTGATTCGGAGTTAGTAGTGTCATAACTCAATGGTTTGTACCATGTTAGAGATATGATGTTATTGAGAAGATTCTTATGTGTGAGATTGTTAGAACGGTAATTTGACAATATAACATATATACACATTCCAAGAAATAATAATCAATTTGCTGACTCATATGCTAACTACGTGTTAGATTGGCATTTGTTTCATTCATAATAAATTAATCACAAACACAATTTTTACACATGTAAATAAATAAATCGATCACCATAAAACTTTTTATACATAAAAAATGTGATAATACATAGTGTCATGATACAAAATTGGGGCTTTTTAAGCCACCATCATATAGTACATGATCGTACAAAATGTATACACTCCCAGGTGTCTAATCCTATGGAGGAGGAGGAGGGTTGTGATCATGGAATATCACTACGGCTCTAGCTAGCCGTCGAAATAAATGCACCCATGTGAATGGTACACCCACCACCTGCCGTTGCATGGCCTCAGGCAAGTCCTCGACTTGTGCCATGGGAACTCTATGAGTCAGTCTCACAAATTTGGTATGAATGCTCTAGAGCGTTCGCTCCGCATCCACACCTGTGATGTCATCTCCTCTTCCCCTCTGTCTATGATGAGGGAAGCCCTCTGGCCATTGTGTTCCCACATCTGCACACAAATGGTAGATGTCACTATGTGTTGTCATGCAAAAACATGTCCTTTTGCTTCCATAAAATCAAGAAAATACAAAAAAATTAAATAACTCAAATTTTTTTAAAAAGAGTGAGGGTCGAGATTCGTTACCTATATGACCATATGTTGATCCTAGTGGCAATGGCATGTACGGATCCCCCCAGAAATATATCCCTCCATAGGGGTAGTCATCAATGGCAACTATTTGTCGTCACCACCATGGAAAGAAGTCAACTGGATATGGGTTGGCCACCCTACCACCCCCCAGTCTATGCATCGCATCTTCCCAACACCATTGGGCTAGATCTCAAACCCCGTGGAGAGGAACATCCACTCTAGGGCTCAATCCTAGAACACGCTCGAAGAAAAACGTGCTCAAGATATTGCTGAACCTGAAGTTTTGTACCCTGTCTGCCTTACACTCACTGAGCTGGTGTGTCATGTTGCTCAGTAGCGTAGTACTCCAGTCATAGATTGTGGGTCTCATGCACTCCATTGCATAGAACATCAGAGGCCGCAAGGCCTGGTGAAGTGATGCTAAGCTGGCTATCCTGCCTAGTGTCAATAGTATGGCCTTTAGGCCCAGCACCTGTATAGCATTGGTAGGGACTTGACTCCCCACCTTCTCAGTGTCTAGATAGTAGTACACTGCAATGTACTCATCGATAGTCAAGCCACCCCCTATCCCACCTCGGGAATGAAGGTTCACCACCTCCCCTCGTCTAGAAAGACCTGTGATAAAGTATATGTCCTCCACCTCTATAGTGAGGGACATCCCATCAATATGAAAGGACTCCAAGTCTGGATCCCAATAGTCTACCAGCATCTGTAGCAGTCTTGGTTTGGCCCTCAAACCACCAAGACACCAAGACTTGTAGAGTCCACATGCATGAAGATCTTGTTGAGCCATTAAGTCAGCCCTTACTGCTTCCTCTACTTCACCATCCTCACGCTCTCTCCACTTTAGCACCATCCTGCAAAAGACATTTAAAATTTTCCCATTAGTTTAGTTGAAAACCATATGCGTGGCCTCATACGCGTCTGTTTTGAAAATAGCCGTGTATGTACATAGGTTTGAGGTCCTTTTCTGTGTATATCCAGCCCTATACGCATAAAAATCCTCGATTTCCACGTGGGCCACAATGGTCATTTTAGGATGGCCTAAAAAGTTCATTTGACCATGAAAATCTATAAAAATTATGTCAAAATGCAAGAGGAGAGCATGAGTAAATACCTGGAAGAAACAGTTGTGAATTTCTCCAGCTGGATCTCTTGGAATTTGCAGTTGAAAGTCAGAGCTCAAATGGGTAAAAGTTTCAAATGATTTATATTTTTTACTATTTATAGAAAATTTTTCAAATATTTGAAAATTTTTACCCCCTTTCCTATAGTTTCGACATTTTCTAACCATTTTGGACTGTTTTTGACATAATTGGTGTTGTAGAAGACCTTTTTCAATGTTGTTTCAGTCGTTGGATTGACCCGTTCTTGCCGATCTCAGGTATCATGACTAAACTGGCATATAGGTTAGGTTTTACCATCGTTTGTAGTTTGCATGACCTTGTGACCATATCACCATGACCTTAGGTACGAACCCACTCTATTATGTCATGAAACCTTCTTGCTTCTTTAGAAGTGGCATGATACGAGTGGTAGAGCTTCACCTTACATGGGTACCCTAGTTAGCGCCTTATTTGCATTTGGTGCCCATGTCGATGGTTTCTCCTTTAGGGTGTGGGAGTCTGTTGTATAGTACTGCCATGACATTTTGCAAGAGCCTCATACTCCTCTTGATCTTATGCTGGCCTATTTCCCTCAGGACTCCCTCATGTCAAGTTGTGAATGCATTATCATGACCTTTTCCTGCCTTATTGAGATTTATGCTGGCTCCCCTGACATTGCGTTTTAGCCATATATCCCGAGCTTGTCTCATGTCTAGCCATGCAGAGCCATTTTCTATATCCTTTGCAGCTTGATTCCCTTTTTACCGGGAGGGGATTTTTCCCCAAGTGTCGATATCCTACACATGTATCCTTGCATTGAGCATAGGTATGTTCCACTGCTTGGAACTAGTTTGGTTGCCCTTATGACACTCATCTCCTCCTAGTTTGTAACTATAAAGCTAGTTTATTCTTTTTTCAAGCTTTTCAAATAACTGAAAAAGTCCAAAAAAACCAAAAAACCAAAAAGCCGGACAAGGAAAGATGTTATCTTTGGCAACTGTCGAGTCATGTCGCCTTCGAACAGAGCACTGTATATCACATCCATTTGTTGGGTTATAGTTTTACTTTAGGAGTTGTACTCGTTTATCTGAGTTTATCTCCACCGACTGGTTAAGCTTCCAGTCCCTATGGAGCCTCTGTTGATGCCTCCTATGTCACAGAGATGTCCCAGTTTGTATATCGAGTCTATGCTACCTTCATTAATTCACCATACACCTTTATGCTCTTGTTCGAAGGAATTTGAAACCTGAGTCAGCCATTCCTCAGTTATCTTGACTTTGCACGTCAGCCATTCCCGGTACAGTGACTGGTTCGTGCACTTTATGATCGATTCCTCCACATTATACAGCTTTGCTGAGTACCTCGTGTTGGATGATGGGGGATTCCTTAATGCCCTCCTTCTAGTAGATTTCATCCCATTGACTTTAGATCATTTATTCTGGGATTGGAGTCTAGAGTCATTTTGAGTGCCTTGAGACTTGCAGTCATCAGTGGCAGGTTCTCTCGCTTTCTACAGTTTCTTGGGAATACATCAATGTCCCTTGATCGATGGATCCTTTCAAGTGTTCGACCTCAACACATTTATTCACACTTGTTATTTTGCACTCTTGTTGATTGCATGGGCAGACCCGGGTTTACTATAATTAATCAACAACACCCCAAACTCACTGGCCCTTTCGGCAACAGACAGCAAAGCGATCTGAAGTCTCACCCGAAGTGAATCTAATGGGTGGGAAAAGACTCAAGTGTCTTGGACCAGGTTCTGCGCATCCTACTTCTTTCTCCTTACCCCTGTGCGCCACTAGGTCGACTGGCTCTGCGCACCGCACGTCCCCTTCTACTCGCAGCACTTTCACCTGTGCGATGCTTAACCCTATGCAGGTCGCTCAGTTTCCTCTCGCGTCGCACAACTTCCACTAATCACAACATTCCAACCCCTATCGCATCTCTGCGCACCGCGGAACACTCATCCGCTCCTCAACGCTAAGCCCTCAGCTCGCAGTATCTTGCATCGCAGCTCCTCTGCCGATGCGATATCGCCTCTCTGCGATATCTTACCACTGCGACTTTACGCTCTTAACGTTGATTGCGCTGATGTGCGACTCTCTACTTCTCAGAAGTCTATTGTGAGTAACTGATAATTAGTGACAGACGTGAAAGAGTCCTTAAACAACCTACTGCATTACTTCGACTTATCCTTAGCCTTTTGCAATATTATGAATGAAACAATACATACATACATCTACTGCCACTATCATCACATGCATAATAACTGGTAACAATAAACAAATACAATCACATCCATTCAACACATAACACGCAGATTTAACGTGGTTCACCCCCGGACTGGGGGCTACGTCCACCAAACTGTGCTTCTATTATATATCTTGAGGGAAGTTAGCACAGTTTGTTGCACTACAATTGCAGCGCAAAGTCTCTCCTAGATCTCTGATCTTCTCTCTATATCCCTTCCCTCTCTGTTCTCTCTGCAAATGATTACATACAGACTCAAATGACTCACAGACGACTATGTGTCTGGATCGTTACAACGCAGTCTGTCTGACTGATTCCTCAATCTACAAGACTATCAACTGATCAACTATCTACTGATTGATTAGATNATACAGACTCAAATGACTCACAGACGACTATGTGTCTGGATCGTTACAACGCAGTCTGTCTGACTGATTCCTCAATCTACAAGACTATCAACTGATCAAATATCTACTGATTGATTAGATACCCAACCAACCCTTTACAATACAAAAATGCAAGCTTTTATAGGCATCCCGAAGGTCGTGCCATTACAACACTGTGGGCCTGTCCCAACAGTAAACCCATACCCTAAATAGTGACAGTCGGTCCTCTCTGTCCTTGAGGTAGCCACTTCCCGTCACACCGCAGCTCTTTGCANCGCAGCTCTCTGCAGTCTTCCATGCTTCCCGGTACTGATCATGGGTACTATGCACCGCTTCTCTTTCTGTCCTTCGCCTTCAATGCTTGAGCCTCGTTGCTCCTTTTTCTTTATGAGGGTCGCTGAGTCCTCCTGTCTTCCGCCGCTGCCTTCAATGCAGTGGTTGAGCTTTCTTCTCTCGGTCGCTCTGGTACCGTTTCCTCCTTGACTTTTCTATCCCAAAAGTCATGGTTTCCGGCTCTGCTCTCCAGCTGGAAACGTGCTACACCGTCGTAGCTATGCCCTGTCCTTTTTCCGCTAAACTTCTCTCTTTCCGCCAAAATTAGCAGCTTCTCCTGTAGCTGCGGGATCCTGCTCCAACAGTCCCCTAACACTTACTTGTGGCTCATCCCGAGCCACTACCAGCAGGTGTCTCCTGTTGTAGCTTCTCCTTCGCCTCCTGCGAAGTCTTCTGCAGCTTATCCCGAAGTTCTGCAACTTCATTCTTCATCACCTCGGCACACTCTTTCTGGAGTTTCGGTAATGTAGCTTGGGGGGCTTTCTTATGCTTTCTGCCCTTAGTCACGGTGTTGCTTTCTTCGCTCTTTCTTCTTTATGAGCGCTCTAGTGTTTGAGAAGTGTTCCACAGATGTCCTTTCCTCATTATGTGGGTTAGAACTTTTATCACAAGGAAAATATGTATCTTCTAGCCTCCTCAAACCTTTTCTTCCATCTAGAGCCTTGTGGACGGAGAAGAAGCAACCCATGAACTCCGCTCTGAGGGCAAGCCTTTGTCCTCGTTCTGGAAGTCTCCCCTCCGCTGGGTTTGCAGTCTTCTTCCACTTCTCTTCTCTTCGAAGTGGTCCAGGTCCATAAGCTGCCTTCGATTGTCAAGGTGCTGTTTTGCCTTTTCTTGCTCAGCACCCCTCTCGAAGCATGCACGCTGCCTCTGATCTATGACAACCATATGTTGTTTCTGTACCTTAGGAAGCTGTTGTTCTTCGGTTAGCTGATCAGATGGGTCAGCGACCTTCTCCCGTTGCTTTCTTTTTCTTATTTTTACCTTCCTTGTAGCGGGAGATTTCTTCTCATCAGTCTTCTGCTCTGCTTTCTTATCTTCAGTGGTCGGCTTGTCGTTCTTCTTTGCCTTAGCTGAGACTTTAGGGACCACTTCTACTTCTGGCGCTTGACTCTTCATCCCTAGCGATTGTCTAACTTGTGCTGTACTTAGTTTCACAACCCTGGGCGACGTCGTCATGGTAGATCTACGGTTACCAAGACCGGGGTCGAAATGTCTCAACATGCCTTCTCAAGGTCGCAGTATTTTGGGCGTGCAGTGGCTTCGAACTCTGGAAGTCACTGTACTCTGTAACTGGATTGGCTAATTCTTTATAGGGGATACTCAGGACTGCTCTATATGGCTCTCGGATGTTTGCAAAATGTGACTCTCGTACCTGGGTAGTTCCTATATTTATGATGAGTCACTCGTCCTGGATGGGGCGGTCATCCCGGTAAAACCCGTCAGCCATAATTATTACCTGGATGAGACCATGCCTGCCATTCCGATCCTCAATAAATGCGGAAATCTGCTCATGTGCTACTCGAATTGTGCGTGCTCAGGTGCCGGTCTTGTCAGAGATTTTGCCAAATCTAGAA
>LPNX011021511.1:76999-88901 GCA_001517045.1 Pseudotsuga menziesii | reverse complement strand
TATGGAAGAGGAGCGCGTTCTTTTTCTATGTAACATGAGCGTGTTCCTAAAAAGTGAGGTTGCATCTAAAAGGTCCCTCAACTTCTTGCACACTCCCATTAATAATTAATTTAAATGTTAAAATAATTTAATACTACAATGAAATATATAGCTTTGGAAGAATATTAAACTATATAGAAAATGGAATATATAATAATTTAAATATAAAAGTATCATTCTCTTGTTAGCATTGGAACATGAAAAAATCTTCACTTCTATAATGGCAATGACAATATCAGGGACATCGCCGCCGGCAGCCCTCACCTGTGTCTAATGCCTGCCTTTTCATTTTCTTTTCTGTTTGGAATTTTGAGCAGGTGCGCTAGTATGTCTCGGGATAAAGTTAGGGTTGGTCTTGACACATCTCTTAATAATCTACTACTTGACTATCTTGATATTTACCTGGTATGTAACTATCTTGATATTTACCTACTTGACTATCTTGATATTTACTTGACTATCTTGTTTTCAATCGTTGAACTTTGGTGGATTGATTTTTAATTTAACATAAAAAAATTCGTTGGCGTCACCATTGAAATCTGTAATGATGGCCAACCCTGGTCATTTAATGAAATCACGGGTATCATTCACAGGTTGCCAAGCAATGGAAGATGTAAAGTGCATCAAGGCAAAGATCTTTTAGGAAGTCATCATGGGTAAAATTACGTCCAAGATCGCAGTCATTTTGATCATCGTATTTGAAGTATCTCACATTTCATGTGTAGAAGAGAATCACACTCATGATCACATAGGAGCAAGCTACCAAAAGTTTCATCACAAACCAAGCTTGATCCACATTTCAAAGAGAAAATGACTGAATTAAATTGTATACAAATCTGGTGCTTAGGAAGGAAATGATATTCATCTTATTGTTATGAAGACGATCACTCATATTTCTAGGAAGTTAATTTTTGATGCCATTTTGTAAGTAGATGGTAATGAATTTTGCAGAACCACTGAAAACCCATTTCCTAAACGACCTCATTTGGCTAGATCACATGTTGTTTTTCCAAAAACTGAATGGATTTGTAGGAATCTTCATTCGATTGACACTAAATTTCTCAAGTTTTGATGACGATTATTTTTCGAAGTGACGTGTTCGAGGCTAAGTCAATACATATTTGATAATGTAATTGGTGTGATTTGGATTGATGGATCTTGCTTTTTATTTTTAGAAAGGACTATTAAGAAGAATCCAAGAGAGAGTTGAGCTTGAGAGCTTAGCTTGGATTATAAATATCCATGTGCTTTGTACGTAAAAAAAGATCTTCGAGCAGGCAGGAGGAGATGGTAATGAAAATAATATCATTTTATTATTCAATTCTGTGCTATGTTATTCACTTTCACGTTGCGAAATTGTGAAGTATATTGTCAAAAAAATTATTCACGAAATTAGTAAATGTCAAATTACATTTTATGGTTCACTATTTATTTAACAAACGACGAGAGAGCCATGGCGCCATGGCACCGTTTAAATGATTGCGTGCTAGACGGTGGCATCACCTTCGAGAGGGCCAACGGTGCCGAGATCTGGCCTTATGCCTGCGCTCATCCAGACTTCAATCATCTCTTCAATAGCGCCATGGCCTCCCACACCGGGATCGTTAGCCCATACATGCGTGGCTTAATCTTTATTTTTCGAACTTTGGGGCCACTCGGTTGCTCTATGTTGTTGATCATGGTGCTCCATATATGGATGCGAAGTTCTGTATGTATGGATCAACTTTCATTCCTATAATTAATTTTTTTTTTTTAATAAGTGCACAATTTTGTGGAAATGGTTGTTATAAAAATGTTTATGGCTTAAATAAATTATTTCATTTTTTAAGTGTACAATTATCTGGAAATTATTCTTATGGTATCATTTCTCTGGCTCACGCGAGAAATTACTCCTTGGAAGCCCTTTTCTACTGGCTCACTGCATCGGATGATTTAGGCGGAGATTGGTATCACATTTGGAATGATTATATTAAAGGGCTAGAATATGGGAGGATAAGACTTAGGTCAAATCTAGAGTGTCTACTTTGGTCATTCAAGAATTTTATAGGCTCTTTATCGGCAGCCCTGGTATATGATTGTGTGGCGGGTCACTTTTCGGAACCACTGCATGATTCATATCCACTTCTCCAGACTCTTTGGAATCTCAAAATTCCTGAAAAGATCCGCTGCTTTATATGGCTTCTATCTAATAACAAGGTGTTAACTTGGGATTAGCTCAAAAAACGGGGCTTTCAGGGACCTAGTCTCTGCTTACTTTGCAAGAAAGAGGAGGAATTGGTACAACATCTGTTTATGGACTTATTTTATACTAAGAATACCTTCGAAGCTGTATTCGAACATTTTGACTCCCGATCTCTATATAAAGCCTCTGCGGGATTATCAGTGCGTCTGTATCTGGAGCATTGGTTTCGAGTTCATCCCATTGAATACTCCAAGCTCTACTTGCCATTATTCATCTTCTGGGCTACTTGGAAGCAATGAAATAGATGTATTTTCGAAGAATTACACCATCCGTCTTTTGGGTCCTTCATCATGTTGATATGCTCTTTCATACTTTTGCTGTGCTTGTTAAGAAGTTTAAGCACAGAGTCATTGGCCTGCCACTAATGATACACTTTTCTTGTGGCTATTTTGATGGTGCAGCCGCCAAGAACAAAGGGGGGGCAGGTTTTGTATTACATTTAAGCAGCTCTCATAGTATACATTTCTCCATGGGCTGTGGCAGATGCATAATACTAAAGCTGAGTTGATGGCATTATGGGCTCTCCTCATGGTCTCTAAGATCATGGGAATTCCTCTTCTCTCCATCTACGACGATTCCCTTGTCATCATTTCATGGGCTACAGGAAAGAGCACTCTGAACCTACCTCATCTGAGTCACTGGTGTGATGATATTAGAGAATTACTGCAAAACTTTCCGGAAATGATCATGAAACACATATATCGTGAGCATAACCAGATCGCTGACAGTCTCTCTAAAAATGCGCTCTCTCTTGACTCAGGTTTTGGGAATTTCAAGGAATCCCTGAATGATAATTTTACTGATCATGGTAATTTTCAGTTATTCTAGATAGTGCTGGGCCTTATCATTAGGCACACATTACATAGATATTAAATGGGATCTCAGAAATACCATGAAGAGATCCTCAGTCATCTTTTTATGCTCACGATCCATGCTGTTTTCTGTCCATTTCTGGAAAATGACAAAATCTCACATGTCTATACAGGAGTGATGATAAAAGCCTGCAACACATCAGGCTTGTGCTTTGATGACCATGTTCTGATGATAGGGATCCGCTTTGTAGAAAAATGACACCTCATTGCTTGAGCTTCTTCATGAAGAATGTCTCTCTTGACTGAATGTATATGATGATATTTGATTCAATAGAATAACAAGATCTGGTATTTTTTCTACTGAAAAAAAAATGTTTATTGTTTATGCTTTAAATAAATTAATTCAATTTTTAATTTGATTTAATTATATGTAGAAATATGTATAAAATTATAATATTTATAAAGGTATAATATTTTGATTTACATTAATAAATTTAAAATATATTTATTGTGATTTTTATCTTAAAATTATTATTTATTTTATTTTCCATACACCATCATTATTATAATATCAATATAAAATTTAAAATAAATAATTATTTACTCTAATTCTCAATATAAAATTAGTATTGAATTTAATGATATTCTATAAATTTAATATTTTACAATTTATTCCTATCTTCACATACACATAATTCATAGTTTCCAATTGTTTTGTTTGTCATATATATAACTTTAATTAGCACATGAAAGACTTTAATAGACAACTATTGCAAGCCACTAGAGTAAGTGTTTATATGTACATTAAAGGAGACCATTGTAACTGTATCATTGTAAGTCCATATTGTGAAATTGTAAAATGTAGAAGTAATTTTGAAATCCTAGTTGTGACTTAAATTTGTACATGTTTAAATAGTAATTTCTTAAAGAGTAATTGTACAATTGTAATTTGTAATTGTGAAATTTTTTAAATTGTAATTGTAATCATAATGGTAGATTCTATATATTGTAAATGACAACTCTAACTGTGACTTGTAGATTGTCATTTGTAATTTGTAGATCATAATTTGTAATTTGCATCATTAATTGTAATTAGTAATTTGTAAACTTTAACCATCAATTTCTTAAATTGTAATTGTACAATTGTAAACAACCACACTATGCATATATAGAATTCTATTTGTGATCATCAATGACCACCATTTCTATTTTTCACAATGGTTCCATAAGTGGAGATCTCACGGTTCCACAAACAATGCTCATGGTTCCATAAATAACATTCATGGTTCCATAACTAGAGCTCATGGTTCCACCACCTTGCGACCATTACTCATGGTTCCACCACTAATGCTCATGGTTCCATAAATAGAGCTCATGGTTCTATCATCAATGCTCATGGTGGAACCATGAGCTATATTTATCGAACCATGACCATTATTAGTGGAACCATGAGCATTACTAGTAGAGCCATGAGCATTAGTGGTGGGACCATGAGTATCAGTGGTGGAACCATGAGTAATGTTTGTAAGGTTGTAGAACCATGAGTTCTAGTTATGGAACTATGAACATTATTGGCAGAACCATGAGCATTGTTGGTGGAACCATGAGCTCTCCAGGCTTGGAACCATTGAGAAAAATAGAAATTGTGGCCATTTATGATCACAAATAGAATGATAATAAGCCCCATTTTTTATGTGAAAATTCTTTCAATTAAACTAGGCTTAAGTAATTGGTCCAAACTTTTATGAGCAATTAATAGATAGAGAAATATATTTACTAAACAAACAATCCACCACCTCATGACCATGTATGTGTTACCCACCAAATGGTTTGTGCTCCATAAATAATGCTTATGCTATTCACGGTCCCATCAACATTGTTCAAGTTTCCTTAATTGCACATGGTGTTGTATGCATTGTACATGGTTCCATCCGCATTATTCATGGTTCCACCCCTAAAATGCTCATTTATCATGAATTTTGTGGAACCATGAGCATTATTTGTGGAACCATGAGTAATGTGAAACACATTTGTGTATTTTTTCTGTGGAATTGTAAATATTGTTCACCGGGTTCTAGGGACCCCCACTTGGTCTTAGGAGTTGAAATAAAGTGTTCAAGAATCTAGGCTACGGTGACATTGAGATATGGCTTCTTCCATTCTTGTCAGTCATCCCACCGCGATCCATGACTTTATTGTGGGAATACTTAAATGAATTCAAAACACTTAAGAAACACCATGCTAAATTGTTACACTGTAAATAATAGAAGAAATGTCAATTGGGTCTAATTAGGGCGATTAAGAGGACGGATCTTGCATATTTTGGTGGTTGGATTTCCAACAAAGTTAATGTACCCATGAACATTGTTGGTGGAACCATGAGCTCTATTTATGGAACCATGAGCATTGTTGGTGGAACCATGAGTTCTAGTTATGGAACTATGAACATTATTCGTGGAACCATGAGCAGTGTTGGTGGAACCAAGAGATTTTTTTATGGAACCATGAACATTATCATTAGAGGAAATTTGGGGTCTAACATGGGCCTTATAAGAAAATGCGCCAACAATAAATTTCATGAGTTAGAATTGAAGAACCAATAGAATTTCAATAAAATGAGTCAACCATAATGGTTGGATTAACATATTTGTCATAAAAGAAAACTATTTTTTGTTCGTATTTTCGACATATGTCCCTGTGTTTTTACTCAAAATCCGAGCGAGAGAGCTCGTTGGATGTGGAATTAAATTCCGCATCCAACGAGCTCTCCCGCTCGAATTTTGAGTAAAAACACAGGGAGATATGTCGAAAATACAAACAAAAAAAGTAGTTTTTTTCATTCTTCCCCCAAAATTAATAACTATTATTTTATTGTTTTAACTATTATTTTATTATTTTAACTATTATTTTATTATTTTCCTTAGGAGGCCCATTTTAGACCTCAAATTTCCTCTAATGTGGTGGAACCATGGGATCTATTTATGGAACCATGAGTGTTTTTGGTGGAACCGTGAGCATTGATGGTAGAACTGTGAGCTCTATGTATGGAACCATGAGTGTCAGTGGTGGAACCATGCAATGGACATTGAATAAAATTCATGGCAGATTAGCATTTTAGGGGTGGAACCATGAATAATGTAAATGGAACAATGGATAATTTTGATGAAACCATGAATAATGTGGGTGGAACCATGTATAATGCATACAAAATCATGTGCAATTAAGGAACCTTGAACAACTTTGGTGGAATCATCAATATCATAAGCATTATTTATGGGCGACGAACCATTTGAAGTATTAAAAAATGGATTCTAAGGCGAAAGACATGATAACAATAATTAGGGTCCAAGTCTATACCAACTTGGGCCTTGTATCACCAATCTATTTAATGCACCTATGATTTTGATATTGCACTTATGCTTGTTAGATTTTGGTTGCTTCTATGTTAGCATAATCATTTGTTACTTTCTCCACAATGATATCATCTTGTTCTTTCGATGTGGTAGCTTTAAAGTTAGTTAATTCCTAGTAAAAGGTAGGGTTCCTTATTCAATAATTGGAAGTGGGCATGAAGTGGGATATTATTTAATGACTTTGTATCAAATGTTTTATTAAACGTGTATTAAAATTTGAGATAGTATGAAGAGGAAAAATATTTACATAATAAAATGAAACAACTACATGCCATAAGGCTTCGACACCCATTTTTGGAGGATATGCCATGCATGGATATGAAAAGGAATTCCTCAAACTTTGTGAGCAAATGCAACAATTTGGCATGAACCCAAACAATTTCACTTTATTTTGTGTCTTCTCATCACATGTCCATGCTGAGAAATTCCTCTCATTAATCTAATAAATTCATTGAAAAGTGGATCTAAGGTGGATGAGCTCATATCAAAATTATGGAGTTGCCAAGGTAAACCTTCAAATGGATTCAAGATGTTGGACACTTCACCCCTATATTTCAGTTGTATAGGACCATTCCATTATAGAGATGCTAATGGGAAGTGTTTACAGACTGTCTTGTTTTGGCTAGAATAATTTCACTAAGGGTATTGCATGTTAAGGAAAGCAGTTCCTTATATTAACCATGTGAATACCCTATTCCTGAAGGATGTTGTAATCCTTCTTGAAGCATGTTGTAATACTAAAGGAGGTTGTTAAACATGTTTTTGGAATTCTTGCATGAATTATACAAAGTCTTGTCAATTGTTCCTTGTTGTAGCAGTATGTTTGTAACATGAATGTTTCAGAATTTATTGTCTAGTTGTAACTTTGTTTCTCGGACTTGATGTGAATTTTTTTTAAGACAAAAAGGCTTGTTTCAAAATTCCATTAGATGGCTCTATGCCTGAGAAACACAAGTTTTACAAGTTATATGACTCGAGGATGGATTACTTAAACAATCCTTAAACCCGTTTGAGTTTTTTTTGTTGAAGGTAGGTAATTTGGTTGTTTAACCTTTGGCAAGTTTTTCCTTAGTCATTTGTTCGAGTTTCTCTAAGATTATGTGCTAATCAGTTAGGTGAACTTGATACGTGCCTAAACCATGCCTTAGTTATTTTTCTTAAAGTGACTAAGTATCTAAGCTTTGAAATCATAAGAATAGTCACAAGGTTTCAATGTTGATTTAATTGTGCCTACGACAGGATCACATGCTATCAATGAATGGTTAATCATTACAATGTTGATGCCGAGGTGCTAACACCAAGTTGTTGATATCAGAATCAAGATTTCCTTGTGGAAATAAAGTTCCATTCTGATTTTTGACTTCCGACTTCCAATTTGGAGGGTGAAAGCGACAATGCTCGTGAATTGCAAGAGTTCCAATGCTGAGGTGGCTACTCCTATGTCGACATTGGGAAGTTCAATGGTAAGTTTGTTCAACCAGTGCCAACTTTTGACTTTCGACTTTCGGTAACTGACACACCAACGTTGGGAAACTTGGGAGTTAAGAGTTTATGGAATTGTGAGCACATTATCATGGGAATCTAATCAATCTTTATAGAACCATGAACAATGTTGGTGGAATAGTGAGCAGTATTTGTATAATGACATGCATTTAAGGAACCTCAAAAAAATTTCATGGAACTATAAACAATTGGTTATGGAAATATGAGAATTATTTATGGAAGTGTAATACCCCGTGTGTTAAGCCCCAGACATATGAAAACATATAATTGTTTATTATTGTGGCATAGGGTGCCAAAACACGGGTCTTTAAGGACCTAGAGAAATTATTATTATTTTGTAAATAATTAATTAATGAAACAACTAGCACATTGGGGACCACTAAAAGAGTATGTGAGGCCTAGATCTACAATGTGAGGGGGAATGGGGACATTCCTAGAACTTTAGAACTTTTTTAGTTGATATTGGTCCATATTTATGCCATGGTGGATTTATTAGTTGATGATCACCCAAACATTGTACAATGGACCCAAATTTTGATTATTTTAGCCTATGTTGGTATTATTGAGCCTAATTCATGATTTAGTGGGCCACCTTGGTGTTTGGGTGGGTGTTACTTGTTGATTGAGCCCCTTTGGTGTTTTTGTAACTCCTTTGTGGAGGTTACACTTGGTTTTGTAACTCCCATTCGCACAAGTGTTCCCTCACTGGATATTTTTATCCTTAACACCTCAAAAGTTGTGTAAATAATTATGTAACTCCTTGTGTAAATACTTGTGTAACTCTTGTGTAAATGCTTGTGTAACCCCCCCTTTTCTATTTTGGGAATATGCCTTGGCTTGTGTCACACCTCACCACACTAATTTTGATTCCTCTTCATGAATGACATGTCCACACATGTATTTGAGTTCTGTGGAGTGGCTTGGAGTCACTCTCCTTGAAATTTGAATTGCTTGGGTTGGATTAGAGTTAACCTCTTTTGGTTGAATTAACCCCCTTGGATTGACTCAAGTTGGATTACCTTGGTTTGGTTTGACACCATTGAGTTAGAATTACCTTCTTTGGTCTATCAATCCATGTTTGATATCCTTGGTTTGGGGTGGTTGTTTTTCATGGTTCTTTTGGATGGTTGTTGATTATGGTTGTTCATACCTTTAATGGTGAGATATTGCGAAACCATGAATACTCTGATATGCGAATGAACTTTTTGCTTGAAGCACTGTGATCTTGTATGGTGTTTGCGGTAATACCGAAAAACTTTAGTGTAGTTCCTATGTTTCCATTACTTGGCTATATCCTCGAACCGAACATAAATCTTGATGGTGAATGACGATATCTCAATGGCCTAGGGGGTCTGGATTACCATTGCACCTGGTAGTGGGGTGGAAGAGGAAGTATGTGGTGAGGAATAGAGTTTTGTAAGCACTGACTCCCTAATGTATTTATTAAAACCAAAGTTAATGGACATATTTGGTGGTAGAATCTTGGACACTAGGTGGTTGAATTTCAAAGAAAGTTAATGGAACCATGAGAAATGTTGGTGGAACCATGAGCTCTATTTATGGAACCATGAGATCTATTTATGGAACCATGAGCATTGTTGGTGGAACCATGATTTATATTTATGAAACTTTGGGCATTATTGGTGGAACCATGATTAATGGTCACGAGGTCGTGGAACCATATAAACAACTTTGAATAAAATTCATGGAAAATGAGCATTTTAGGGGTGGAACCATGAAGAATTTTTATGGAACAATTGACAATTTTGACAGAACTAACATGCGGGTGGAACCATATACAATGCATACAAAACCATGTGCAATTAAGGAACCTTGAACAATATTGGTGGAGTTGTGAACATTGTAAGCATTATTTATGAACCATAAGCCATTTGGTGATGAATGCATACATGGTCACAAGGGGGAGGAATCCTAAACAATGCATATGGAACCTTGAATGAAATTAGTGTTGATAAAACCATGAACATATTTGCTGGAAAAATCTTGGATATTTGTTGATTGAATCTCGAACAAAGATAATGGAACCATGAGTATTGTTGGTGGAACCATGAACTCTATTTATGTAACCATGGGCATTGTTGGTGGAATCATGAGTAATGGTCATGAAAGAGTGAAACAATATAAGGAACCTTGAACAAAATTCATGGAAAATTAGCATTTTAGGGGTGGAATGACGATGAATGTTTATGGAAACATGGGAAACTTTGATAGAATTGAAAATAATGCAAGTCAACCATGTACAATGCATACAAAACCACATAGAATTAAGGAACCTTGAACAGTGTCAATGGAACTGTGAATTTGGTCGTCTATAGAAAATTTAGGGTTGATGGAACCATGAACATATTTGGTGGTGGAATCTTGGACATTTAGTGGTTAAATCTTGAACAAAGTTAATGGAACCATGATCTCTATTTAAGGAACCATAAGCATTAGTGGTGGAACCATGAATAATGGTCATGAGGTGGTGGAACCATACAAGAAACCTTGAACAAAATTAATGGAAAATAAACATTTTAGGCCAAGTGGAACCATGATGAATGTTTATGGAACCATGGGAAATTTTGATGGAACCATGAGAAATTTGAGTGGAACCATGTACAATGCATACAAAACCACGTGTAATTAAAGAATCTTGAACACTATTGGTGTGCTTAATTCCAATCCAAAATGAAAGTACATTTATTTAAGAATATCAAATCATACAACCAAGTTAAATGTGAAATGAAACAGATGTAATTGTGGGTGCATATGTGGGATGATTTCACTAACAATGAGTTGTTGAAGATTTTGTAGGTTTTCCAATTGAATACTCCTTTTAAGGATCTGGATTCATTCACTATTCTTGTTCCCTCTTTGATGTCATCTCCAACAAATCCAATATTGGCACTTTCTACCTTTATTGCCATATCTTTCTTCCAAACATATATTTTCTCACACTAGATCTCTTTGCATCATTTTTCTCCATAAATTAACCCTAGTCACCAAAGCTTCTTAATCAATTAATTATGTAACAAGTTTTTCTCTATGTTTACACTTGCAACCACTGATCTATGAACTCATCCAAATTGAGATTAAATTTTGATCTCAAATCATGGCAACTATCAGACTCTCCGAATAATCTAGAAGACTATATAGCAAGGCTATGCATCGCTCATTCCGGTTTACTTTGTCAAAAACATCAGTGAACTCATGAAACAAGACATTGAGGGCGTCGAGGTGAATTGTAACCCTATCACCATTCTTCATCATCACAAATTAGAAGACTTAAATTATAAGGGAATATGAAAAAAATGATGCAATTAGCCTCACCTAGAGCCAATATTATATCAAAGATTATTTGTTATAGTTTCATGACACATTCATTAATCCAAAGCTAGATAGAATTAAGACCAACAAAGGAAATGTCCTAATATTTCATCTTGTCCTAATATTCCTACTTCATATTTTCAAGCTTTGGGTCCTTCATAGGGACTTCCTTTATATCTATAATCTATTTCAATAAGAAACATATATTCCATATTCAACTTCCACAAATTGAATCCATGCCCATTGAATTTCTCAATCCTAGAATGCCTACATGCCATTTCTCCTACCACATATATCTTATTAGATCTCTTTAAGTCTAGCTATATTTGAAAAAAACATTACTATAACAATAGAACACTATCTAGTTTAAGTCACTTCGACAATCCATCATGTTTGTCTCTCAATTAAGACCTCAAAACAAGTCCCCAACAAACAATATCTATGAACCAAGTTTCTCGAGCTTGGAAATAATGATGTCCCTTTTCAAGCAAACAACCACACTGATACCAATAGTTAACCCTATAAATAAACCTACAACAAATGTCTAAGACTCTACAAAGATA
>LPNX011021511.1:53904-64933 GCA_001517045.1 Pseudotsuga menziesii | reverse complement strand
GTAATACCCCCTCATAACATTTTAAAGTAATTTCATTTTAATTTTGTTTTTGTAATGAAAATTAATAATTCTAGTAGAAATTCATTTCAATATAATATGATCTGAGTATGGAAGTTAGACATGCATGCAGTTAATTGACAAAAATCTGAGTTTAGGCAGTAACTGAATCTTTAGCGAACTTCACGAAGGCAAGTGGTTGATTTTGAGGAGGGAGTTAGTTATTCAGTTATAAAAAGTCCCATGCAAGGAAAAGAGGGAGAGCTACCGAAGATCACCAAGGAAGCTGTAGGTTCTAGGATAAGAAAAATAATAGTATAGAGCTGTCAGTGAACAACAGGGATGTTAGGCTATGAAATTGAACCGACAATGAACTCTTGAGGACTTAGGTTATGGAAATAACTATACTTTAACTAAATACTGGTGGTAACTTAGAGCTGAAGAAGGTGAAATGTAAACTTAGAAATTTTGGCAAGGGGGTGGAAATCTTGTAGACAATGAAGTTTCAAGTTTCCGAAGGGTGGGTGCTGTGTGACTCTCAACTTCCAGATTCAAACAAATTTACAGATATGTTCATTTGACACTATTCTCTTGATGTTCATAGTCGTGGAATATTTCTTTGTTCATATGCTAGCTTAACTTTATAAACATATTGCATATGTATCCAAGATTAAGATTCCCAGTTTCGATTTTAACTGCCTTTATTGTTATATATATATTCTTGATGTTTGTTTATATGGGTATTTTCCTTTTAGAACCCTAGAATTTAGGTACATGGTTGTGTTCTTTACTATGATTTTTTTTTAGACATGGTTTTAGGCCCATGGTTGTGTTCTTTACTCATGGGGGCTTCACTTGTTGGCCAATACCCTATCACGTTAGTTCATATTGTGGGTTTTAAAATATAAAAAATCGAACCAATATATTGCAGGTATTGGGGGGTGAGTGGTTTAAGGTGGGGGTGGGTAGGGTGGTTTATAAGGATTGAGGTATAAAATGGGGTGGGGAGGAGGTTTTAAGTATTGGGAGGGGGTTTCAACAAAAAGAGTTTGGGTCAATATCTCTTGAGATTAAGGGTATTCTTTAATATCCCACGATCGCACGTGCTATGTGAGAGGTTCACTAAGTGAAGTCCCCGTGTCTTTACTATGAATTTTTTTAGGCATGGTTTTTGGCCTAGGATTGACAACTATATTTCATAGGTGCATGCCATATTGCAAAACTTTTACAGATAAAGTTTTGGAAAAGTTTTTTTTGAACAAATAATCTTTGCTTTGCTAGAATTGCAAAATTTGATATTTATTTTGTTTAAAGTGTAGTTTAAATTTTTATAAGATAGTTATTCATTGCATATATTGCATACAAAAATATCACGCTTGCAAAGTATTTTAATTAGAGTTTATCTCAAAAGTACTTTAGATTGTAGGAGGATGAGACAAGAGTACTATCTAAACTGATTTTAGTCATTTCAATTCTAAATAAACAATTATAAAAGCTAGCATATAACTAGTTTAACTTGTGAACCATAATATTCACCTGATACAAGTTAAGTGATTGTGCTAGTGATATCAATATACAAATTTTCTTAAAAAAGATGTGTTAGTGTACAAAGTTTCTTTAAAAATATATATTAAAAAAGTATGAATGTAATTTTAAGATCAAATAATAGTAGAAACAGTTTGCTCATCAAATACAACTAATGATATCAATATACAAATTTAGTTAATGATATCAATGTATAAATTCTCTTCTAAAAAGTATTATATAAAATAGGGTAATAAAGATGGAAATGACACAATGATATCAATGTATGAATTCTCTCAAGGATATTAATGTACAATTTTCTTTCAAACAAATATTGTAGGAAAGAGGGATATACAAACCTACAAATTCAATTAATGATATCAATGTACAAATATTTTACATGGATGAAATTTGATAGTAAGAAATAAAAAATAGAGATAAAATTTAACACTCAATGATAGAGATTGTTCATTAAATATGGTTAATATAGTAAAAAGGTCTTAAAAAAAATCAAAATTGTCATTGAAAAATAGATTGGATTTGAAATTTCAACTAAAAAGACAAGTTTGCATGGGACAAAACTTTGATTGATATTGTGAAAGTAGAGATTCACAAGTTTGAATATAATTAATGAAAAATAGAAAGAAGGTAGAGATAAAATATAACACTCAATGATAGAGATTGTTCATTAAATATGGTTAATATAATAAAAGGTCTAAAAAATTCAAAATTGTCATTAAAACATAGATTGGATTTGAAGTTTCAACTAAAAAGAAAAGTTTGCATGGGACAAAACTTTGACTGATAAACTTTGACTGATATTGTGAAAGTAGAGATTCACAACTTTGAAGATAATTGATGAAAAATTAAAAAAAAGATATAGATAAAATTTAACATTCAATGATAGAGATTGTTTATTAAATATGGTTAATATACTAAAAGGGTCTTGTAAATTTCTGAAGTTTCGCAAAACGTTTTGCCGAAAATTTCGCAAAACTTTGTGCCGAAAAATCTTTATCATGCTGCGAGCGATTGTCCGGTGCACGTATGAAAAATAATGGGATCCCTTGAATCCATCCAATTTGCAAACAACTACATCAGTGTCTCTCGATGATCTGATTGACTTGATCTACAGATCCTTGGATTTAATCTTTGGAATATATTCTCAATTTAATAATATAAAAATATTTTTATCATAAAATTTAATAATATAAAAATATTTTCAATTTAATAATCAATTGAAATTGAAATTGAATTACTACTTTATAATAGTAATAAAGTAAAAATAAAGGTTGTTTAATAATACAAAATTATTTTTATCATGAAACTTAATAATATAAAAATATTCTCAATTTAATAATCAATTGAAATTGAAATTGAATTACTACTTTATAATAGTAATAAAGTAAAAATAAAAGTTGTTTATTTATGTATTTGTTTGTCATTTGTTTTTTTTCTTCCAAGAAAAAAAAGCGTAATTTCATTCATCTTTCGAGATCAAAATTACATTCTGAAGTTTCACTAAAACGTGAATACCAATAACCAACAAGCTGGTTCCAATAGAGAGACTGCAAAGTCTTCTGTGATATATAATCTAGGAGAGCATACGCAGATGCCTTTTCAAAATTATATGTTCGGTTCATTTACAAATTTGTTGTAAGGAGTCTTAAGACTGTATATAATTCTGCATAAAAACAGCTGAAATAAAGTTCTTATCAGAACTGTCAAAAAATCACATAGATCTGTCAAAAAGGACCTGTCATATAGACCTGTCAAGAATATACCTGTCATATAGGCCAATCATAGAAATGTCAAAAAATATATAGACCTATCAAAAATCAGAACTGTTCTATGAACGACCTGTGGTAATATGACTGCATTCTGCCATTAAATGTTTCTTTCACCATCCATGAACCCTCTGCCAGCCGGAGCCCTTCCTTGGAAGCTTTGTCCGCTTCTTTGTTGTTTTCCCTGTATACATGTCGGCAGGAAAAGGAGTCAAATCGTAGGAGGAGCTGCCGAATAAAATAGATAACATGTGCTAATCTCAAATGCCTGCACTCTTGAGTCTGATTGATCCAGTTTATTACATTCATTGAGTCACCAAGAATATTAAGAGCAGTGCACCCTTTTTCTACAGCAAACATCAGAAATTAAGAAAATCAGCAAAATTATTTGTGCCCCCCCCAAGTCCCATAGACAAAACGAAAAAATGTGACTCTGTTAAGAAAAGGACTGCTCCACCTCCACAAGAATTGTTTTGGGCTGCCCCATCAAAAAACGCCCACGGGGTTGTTCTGTCTATTTTCACCTCTAAAATCCTTCGTTCTCTTACAACCCTTATATGAACCAGATAAGAATTAAAGAAACCCAGAGACATAGCACCAGTGATAGCCGGCGTGCTTGGAGTCTCTTTAAAAATGGCCTTGTTTCGAGCGAGCCAAATCCCCCAAATGACTAGCAAAGGTAAGATTTTATGTTGTTTTTGTGGTGTCCTCCACCACCAAGAGTCCCAGGCCACCCCTACTGTATCCCCTTCCCACTGGAAAATGAAGCCAACCAGCTTGGAGACTTCCCTCCAGACTTCAGTCGAGAAGGAACATGTAAGAAACAGATGATGAGTCGATTCCAGCTCCTTTTTACATAAAACACACCAACCCGGACCCTGAAATGTTTGCTTCTGAAGCACATCCCAAGTGGGTACCTTATTGTTTAGTACACACCACATAAACAACTTGGTTTTTGTTGGACATTTTAGTCTCCACAGAGGCCTCCACCACCAAACTTCTTCCCTTTGATCCACTCCTGCACTTAGGAATAAGTACCCAGCCTTTGGAGTATAAACCCCCCCCCCGGATCATCCTCCCACACCAGTGAGTCTTCTTGTTCAGAGAGTATAATATTTGCCTGGTCTAGCTCCCTTAAGTAAAGTTCTAAATAGCTAGTTGCCCGATCCCCCAACCCTAAGGAGTTGGCCCTTCTCCAGAATTGAGTCCATGGTTCAGCAGGCCTTGGATCGGCTAGATGATTAAGAGTAGTGATCCCTCTATGTCCTAACGCCTCAATGACATCAAAAGGAAGAAGATGCTGTTGTGTGCTGCCCAGCCAAGGATCCCTGCCAATCAGCACACTTTCCCCATTTCCAACATCCCACGCGAGATTGTTTTCGATCAGATGGAAGGATTTTACAATCGCTTTCCAAATCACCGATCCCCCTAAGTGAGATTTCCTGGGATTTATGATCCAATCTAGAAGGCTCTCTCCAGGAAGATATTTCTATTTTATCACCCGAGTCCACAGACTACTAGACATCACCAACCTCCACCCTCCCTTAGCAGCCAGGGCTTTTGAAAATCAAACTCCACCCTCCCTTAGCAGCTAGGGATTTTGAAAATAAAAAGATGTCCTTAAGGCCCCACCCTCCTAGTCCTTTTGGGACTGCAATCTTTTTCCAATTAACCCATGGAGTAGTCTGATCTTCCTTTTTTCCACTCCATAGAAATCTGAAGCATATCCTCCTAATCCTTTCAAGAATCCCTTTCGGGATCCAGGATAAAGACATCCAATACACCGAAATTGCCTCCAAAACAGCTTTAACTAACACTAATATTCCTGCTTTAGAAAGCCACTTGTGGCTCCAGACCATAAGTCTCTTCTCTACCTTCCTTACCAGCCAATACCAGGCCATAATAATAACAAATATAACACTATATTAACACCACAAACTATAAGTGGTGCTAATACTACTATCTTAACACCACAAAATGTAAATAGTGGTAATAACACCATCTTAACAATACAAACAAATAAGTAATACTAATACCACTACATTAACATCACAAAATATAAGATAAGTGGTAATAAAGATTATCACAAAGTATCTTCAAAATATAAGATAAGTAATGGCTAACGCATAAGATAAGTAATGTAATGGCTAACGAGTCGTGAACGATGGATTTTCTTGTTGTGGCGGCGATTCTTGGATTTGTGACATGTTTAATATTATTCTGCTAAGGATTACGACAAAATATCTTCAAAATATAAGATAAATAATGGCTAACGTGTCGTGCACGATGGATTTTCTTGTTGTGGCGGCGATTCTTGGATTTAACCTTTCTCGAATATATTATCTCATGGTGCTGCGTTGCTAAGAGTATTATTTGCAATCTGTGCGCAAGAGAATCGAACAAAGAATATTATTTGCAATCTGTGCGGAAGAGAATCGAACATGGGCAGCGATGGGTTCTTCGATAGCGAGGAAGAAGAACTGGCGGGGCAGGCCCAGGCATGGAAGTTCACCTTCGCCTTTGTGGACTCGCTGGCCGTGAAGTGCGCAATTCTGCTGGGAATCCCTGACATGATTGCTCGCGAAGGCCCCCGCGCCACTCTTTCTCTAGACGAAATCGTGGCCAGGCTGCCCACAGAATCGCCAGATGCGTCGTGCCTCTTCAGAATCATGCGCTTCCTGGTGGCGAAGGACGTGTTCCGAGCCTCTGTAGACCACGACGGAGATGGCAACGAAAGCACGAGATACGGCCTGGCGCCCGCGTCCAAGTGGCTTGTCAAAGAATGCAGGGAGATATACTCAATGGCACCGATGCTGTTGATGGAGAACGACGAGAGAGCCATGGCGCCATGGCACCGTTTGAATGATTGCGTGCTCCACGGTGGCATCGCCTTCGAGAGGGCCAACGGTGCCGAGATCTGGCCTTATGCCTGCGCTCATCCGGACTTCAATCATCTCTTCAATAGCGCCATGGCCTCCCACGCCGGGACCGTTATGAAGGCTCTGCTGTCCAACTATCATGGCTTCAACGCTGTGAACTCCTTGGTGGATGTAGGCGGCGGGACTGGAACCACCATGGCAGAGATCGTGAGAGCTTATCCTTCTATCAGAGGCATCAACTACGATCTCCCTCATGTTGTGGCCACTGCTCCCTATTACCCAGGTTATTATTATGTTCATTCAAGGCTGATCTACTGTTAGATATATATATATGATGAATATATTGATGTTGTACTGTATATGTAAATAGGTGTGGAGCACCAGGGAGGAAATATGTTCGAAGCCATGCCGCCCGCCGAGGCAATATTCATGAAGGTGAGCTTGAGAGCAGCTTAACTGAATGACAATGTAGTATAAATGTATGGCAGCTTGAGAGCATATTATAAATTTTGTTTTTACGGGTACAGTGGACTATGTACTATATGGCGAATAATATTCAACATGCAATACAGTAATAAATGTTGCTAC
The DNA here is from genome assembly GCA_001517045.1 of Pseudotsuga menziesii. Lineage (NCBI taxonomy): Eukaryota > Viridiplantae > Streptophyta > Pinopsida > Pinales > Pinaceae > Pseudotsuga > Pseudotsuga menziesii. The sequence goes on along the minus strand of LPNX011021511.1, from coordinate 58,158 downwards.
ACTGTGAGTAGTTGGATCTCAAACAAGTTGAGATCTAATGACCCACAGTACAACCATTGCAGCATTTATTGTTCTGCTGCATGTAAAATATATTTTACTATAATATATATGTATGACAATAACAATGACAATGACAATTGTTTTTACGAATACAGTGGATCATGCATGACTGGAGCGACGCGGAGTGCATAAAAATACTGAAAAATTGCAGAGAGGCCATCCCTGCAGAGACGGGGAAGGTGATCATAGTAGACGTGGTGCTGGGTGCGGCCGATCAAGATGAGAAATTGGGTTTAGTGTTTGATCTGGCAATGTTGGCGCTCTCCTCTGGCGGGAAAGAGAGAACCGAGGAAGAATGGAATAACATTTTAATGAAAAGCGGGTTTCCTCGTTCCAAGATAATCCGCATTCCAGGGATGTTGCAGTCTGTAATTGAAGCTTTCCCTCGTTGAGCGCAACAATAGCTCTTATATATATATAATAGCTCTTTTATATATATATATATACTCATGGGCATCGGTAGATCAAAGTTGAAAGCTTTTTCCTGTTGAGTTTGTTGTACAACTTTAAATAGCCCATACCTGGGTGGCTTAATCTTCATTTTTCGAACTCCGGGGCCTCTCCGTTGATCTAGGTTAATAATGGTGCTCCATATAAGAATGTGAAGATCAACTTTCATTCCTATAATTAAACTTCTTTTTTATAAGTATACAATTTTGTGGAAATTGTTGTTATAAAATTTTTATGGTTTAAGTAAATTATTTCATTTTGTAAGTGTATAATTATGTAAAAATTATTATTATATAATGTTTATTGTATATATTTATGGTTTAAATAAATAAATAATTTTTTTAATTTGATTTAATTATATGTACAAATATGTATATTTATAAAAGTATTATATTTTCATTTACATTATTAAATTTAAAAATATATTTATTGTGATTCTTTATTTTAAAATTATTATTTATTTTAATTTCGATATATCATCATTATTATAATATTAATACAAATTTTGAAGTAAATTACTATTTACTTTAATTTTCAATATAAAATTTTAAGTAAATTATTATTTATTCTAATTCTTAATATAAAATTATTATTAAATTCAATAATATTCTATAAATTTTCTATTTTATAATGTATTCCTATGTTCACATATACAAAATTCATACACATAATTCATAGTTTCCAATTGTTTTGTTTGTCATATATAAATTTAATTATCACCCGAAAGACTTTAATATACAACTATTGCAAGGATTAATTATCATCCGAAAGACTTTAATATACAACTATTGCAAGGATTAGAGTAAGTGTTTATATGTACATTAAAGGAGACCATTGTAATTGTACCATTATAAGTCCATATTGTGAAATTGTAAAATGCATCTAAGTAATTTTGAAGTGGTAGTTGTGACTTAAATTGTATGTGACATCATAAATTGTAAATGACATTGTAAGTTGTAATTTGTACATGTGTACTTAGTAATTTCTTAAAGAGTAATTATACAATTGTAATTTGTAAATGTGAAATTTTGTTAATTGTAATCATAGTTATAATGATAGATTCTATATTATAAATGACAACTCTAGTTCTGACTTGTAGATTGTCATTTGTCATTTGTAGATCATAATTTGTAATTTGCATCATTAATTGTAATTAGTAATTTGTAATCTAATAATCAATTCCTTGAATTGTAATTGTACAATTGTGAGTTGGTATTGTGAAATTGTATTTAAATATTACACCTTAACTTATAAATTGTAATGACATCATGAATTGTAAATGACAAACGAACATAAGATAGATAACATAAACATTGAACATGAACATAAGATAAACTTGCAACTTCTAAAAGTAAAATTTTAACTTGTTGTACTTCTAACTGTAAAATTCTAAATTGTACAATGGCATGAACATAAGATGAATAACATTCATGAACATAAGATAAAACATAAATAATATACAATCCTCTAGGTAAATATAAGATAAAGTTAACGTAGAGATACATAACATAAACAACATAAACATACTTGATAAAGATAAATAACATACACACATCCACATAAACATAAGATAAATAACCCATGTCAACATAAACATAATTCATTATGTACCACTTGCACCATGCCCATGGGCAACAAATTAAAAAATGTTGCCTAAAGATGTGAAATGCAAAAATTAAAATTTTGATATTTGCAACTTAGTTACATTTTGGTACTTGAAATTTTTAAGATGACATATATTTTTAAAATTTGAAGTGGATGGATCAACTTACTTGGCTCGAGTCCATGGTGAGACTTCCTAAATCCTCTCGTGTGGCAGCTCTAGTACGATGTTGAATCAATGGGCCATCACCAAGACGATGTTGGGTCAAGCTTTCCCACTCCTTTGTGAGCATCACTACAACATTGAATCTTAGTTGTACATGAGCTTGTATATGGTGACATCATGCATTTACTCAATAAAAGAATAGTAAATGAATATTATAAATTAAACATCAACTTGAATTCTATATTGCATTGAAACATCAGTTACAATACCTCATCGACTAGCGGTTGATGGTCAAAATGCAAAAGACGTTGCATCTCCTGCTCCTTTGCTGTCCCCTTACTTCTACATTGTACAATTTGAGCAAGGAACAAATGAAAGTTACAATAAAATAATTTCAATTATATGCATGTATATAACTTACAAAGTTAGGATGATGGACTAGCATATGCACCACACAAACACCATCTTGGGAAATGGTTGGACACTCAGCCGTTGGGGAAGTGGAATGGAGTGAATCCATAAAGTCAGTCCTTTGCAAGGAGCAACAAAAAAAAAATCTGGTATTTCTTAATTTATTATTTTGGACCTCAATGTAATAAAGAGTGATTATTTAACATTGTATAATGAAAACACACAAGTACATTTAAATATATACCTGCTGTGTTGATGATGACTTGCATCTCTCAAGAACTCAAAGCATATGAAACTAAGGTCTCATGCTAAACCATCCAAATAATTGACTTGTCCACCCACAATAATTCCAGCTCTATAGGTCCATGGGGTGGTCTAGACCTCTACTCTTGCATGGAAATGGTAGCCCTGCCCAATGTAGTGCGCATGGCACCTTCTATCAAATCTTGTGTCTCAACTCCGAGCTGCAATGCATCGAATACATTTTTGGATTGGATAACAATATGATTATGGATAATAATTAGTCGAGGAGGGGGTGGTATGTAGTGTGCATGGCACCTTCCATCAAATCTTGCGTCTCAACTCCGAGCTGCAATGCATCGAATACATTTTTGGATTGGATAACAATATGATTATGGATAATAATTAGTCTAGGAGGGGATGGTATAGCAGTGAGGCCTTTACGAGCCCATATACACTCTGTTATCACCCTATAATTTTCCTATGGTTGTGGTAGGAAGTCACAGGGGTAACCATTTCAACCAATATTTAGACTGTAATCTAGCTTTACAGTCAGAGAGGGCTCTCTCTTTGTCACAAAAACAAATTCACATATACATATGGCTTTAAGCAACTTGCAAAATGGCTATATTTCTGATGGGAACAAGGTTTTTGCAGATTTAAAAAAGGTGAAACAGACATACAAGAAATACCACTGGGCAATGGAGTTAAGGCCTGAAACATTCAAGGAATTACAGAAAATAATAACCAGCAATGAACTTCATAATCTGAGGAAAAATAGGCAATATTCAGCAAAATATCTTTGAAGAGATGGCAGGGGGGAAAGAGAAGAAGCCCGATGTAACAGAAGGCACCTATCTAGGGATGAATCTCTTGAGCACACCTTTAGTAGACTAAACAACAAAGGCTAGTAATTGTAGTGGAGCATAAAAGATGAATACCAAAAAATTTACCAAAAACACATAACAAATGCATAATCTAATGCAAAGAGCGCTTGACAGAGAGCGAATTCCTCGCATACAACTAGAAATGCATTAGCAGAAGATACACAGACATGGGAATGGAATTTACACATGAAAAACACACTGAACAGTGGACGTCGTGATGAATCTCAGAAAACTCATAGCAGACTTTTCATTAAAGATTCCAAAACCCAAACGTTGAGGCTTCCGAATGAAACATTTCAACCCTTTCTTCCTCTTTTGAGGGTATATTTATCGTGTAAGAAGTCTCCCAAGACCAACCTCAAAACAAAGAAAAATATAGAGTATGGACATCAAACCCACACGCATGAAATCGTAACCACTTCTGATATGGCATATTCA
>LPNX011021511.1:2740-33560 GCA_001517045.1 Pseudotsuga menziesii | reverse complement strand
CAAAATAACACTCCTAAATTCTATGAAGTTTAAACCCAAGTGTGCATAGAAAAGTCACCAATGAGGGTTAAGGAGTGCCTTAAAGTCTAGAAAGAAGTTGAACGAAATTTACTTTTTAATTGTTAAATGTTTAATTTTAAGTTTTAAATGTAAGTGAATGCCATTAAATTGCTTATTTTGAGTTTGATTTAATACATTTTCAATTTTGAAGAGATGTCATTATATACCATGTATATGTTTCTAATGATTTTCTTATCGATGTTTTTATTGCAGTTGCGGCTATGGACTCAAATGCCAAGATACTGATTGAGCTTTCCCACTTGAGGGGCATTAGTGCAACTTTTAGTGGTGGTGACAGGATTCGTCGCTCACTTGCATCAACTTTGGATGAAATTGTTGACACTATTTCACAGTCAAGCAATATGCTATATGATATTACATCATATAGAGAAAGAAAAAGACAAGAATATGCTGATGGGATAGACTACACTGCAATAAAAAAGTTGAAAATAACCAAAGAGCACATATTTGCATTGTCTAGGGACCCTCGGTTGGGGGAAATCCCAAATGCAAACAGACCCCGTATCTCTATTTAGTGGTGCACATTTCAGCCATTTTTTGATAGCTGGATGGATAGATGGTATATGGTTTTTGATATTCCACCACATAACAACAGGGAAATCCCCCTGTATTTCCTTCGAAAGATGTATGCAGAGTTTGTGTTGGGTAAACACGTAAACTATTTTGATATCTTGTAGTTTTAGGGGATCGGTGGGGGGATTCCCCAAAACCGACCCAATGCAAGGCTTCGAGACCCGGATCGCCCTATCCCTGCACCTCGTAGGAAGTTTCCTGGTCCAGATGTCCCGAGTCTGGAAGCAAAAAAAGAGATGTTATTTTGGATGCCATAAAGGATGCTATTTAGGAAGCAAAAAAGATGTTTTTTGAGACACTTTAAGTTTTGTCCATGATGCATCCCATTTAGCGTCTAGTTTTACCACTCAATGTAAAAAAATTACACTAAAAAAGGATGCTAAATGGGACACTAATTCCAGGATTTTTTGTAGTGTAGATCCACTTCAAAGTCACGTCATACTTCCCTTCTAGTCTCAAAACTATGTCCTAGACATCATTCTTCATAATCGACTGGTACTCCTTGATCATGACATCCTTTCATTCTTTATTTTCTTCATCCTCTTCATAGTTGGAATGTTCTTTGTTAATGATGTCACATAGCAGGGCCAGATAGTTGTTGTATGGTTTAGGTATTTTCCTTTCTCTATGCATTCCATTTGGAGCAACATAGATTTTTGCATCTTGTATTATCTCCCATGCTCGTGCATGTTTTCTCTTGCAGAATTTCTTCTTGTGATGTGGTTCTATATGCTCTTGTGGTTTTTCCATGTCGTGATCTTCATGGTCTTTTGCAATTGTTTCTTCTATTTCCATGTCTCAGACTCTTGTTGCTTTGGGTTCTTTGAATTCTACAATATGTAGTTTTCTGGATCTGTATTATGCCGAGTCTTTGTCAAATGTTATGTCTCTACTGATGTCAATCTTATTGAATCCTGAGAAGTATATTTCGTATGCCTTTGAAGTGTCACTGTATCCTACGAATATTCCCTTTCTCTCAGACAGATCGAGCTTGGTCCTCTTTTCCTTTGGGATGTGTATGTACACTAGGAAGCCAAATATTCTAAGATGGATGAGGAGTACAGAGTCATATTGTTGAGTACTCAGTGAGGAGTACGGTTCTGTACATACACAGTTGTCCTTGTTGCTTCTTCCCATAAGTGCATCGAAAGATCCCGGTCATGTATCGTTGCTTTTGTTGCTTCCATTATTGTTCTGTTCTTTCATTTTGCGACGCCATTTTGTTGAGGATTATATGGAATTCTAAACTCTTTATTAATACCAAATTATCCACACAGTTCCTTGAATTATTCTCAAGTGAATTCTACACCATTATCTGACCGTAGAGTTTTGATCTTCCTTCCAGTGTGATTTTTGAACAAGGATTTGAATTCCTTGAAATATATCCAAGTCTTATGGGAGAAATCATCTATAAAGGAAACATAGTCTACATACCTACTTAGTGAGATGGATGACATGAACCCACAGACATTTGAGTGGATTATATCGAGTATTCCTTATCCTTTTATCTTAATAATAGGAAATTCCTTCTTTATGTTCTTTCCTTGGGAACATCTCTTGCAAATGCATTCATGTTTTGTCTGGATTTATGGAAGTGTTGAAACCGCTTTGCTTGTAATCAGTCGTGCTCTATAGTGCACATGTGCAAGCCTTATGTGCCATAGTTCACTTGGTTTTATGGATTCATGAACCAATGCTTGTTCAGGTTGTCCCTTCAACCTATATAAGCCTCCCTCTTTCTCTCCAATCACTGTTGCATCATCTACGGTCTTTCCTTTTGTCCACATTAGGAATTGGCCATCAACGAATGCAACCCTTATTCCCTTTGCATATAGTGCATATATGGAGAGAAGATTCTTCTTCAATCCTAGAACATATAACACATCTTTCATAGTTGAATATTTCTTAGAGTCTAGCTTGTAGGAAGCTTCTCCACTTCCTTTTCTGGGGTATTGATAATCAAGCCCAAGTTTCACCTTGTGAGGTGACTCATGCTTAGAAATATTGATGAATGATTCTTTGTATCCCATCATATGTTTGGATGCCCCACTATCTACAATCCAATCATTGCTTCCATGTGAGATAGTGCCCGTGAGTGCTGCAATTAGGACATATTCTTCATCTCTTGAATAATTAGTTTCTTCTTTGAATCTCTTTATTTTTGGTTCATCATCTTCAGCGGTGTGAGCATGATGTCTCTTGTTATTTGACTTCTTGTTGAAGGAGCTTATGTTTTTGGGACACTCTCTAGAGTCTAGAGTAATGTCTCTTCTCATCACAAGTGTAACATCGAATGTTGGAGGGATCTCTTTTGAATTTCTTTTGTCTTTTGTGATGATGGTCCTCCCTTTTGTTGTGATGGTGAGCCTCCTTCTTTCTATGAAATCTTCTGGTGTGGAATTTGAGAGCTTGATCTTTAGTTTCTCCCATATTCTATTCTCTTGTTATGAGTCGAGATTCTTATTGTGTGTATTCTTCCTAGAGTCTATTGAAACTAATAAACCTCCTTCTGGCACATATTCCTTGAATGAATGAATCTCTTGATCTAGGGAGACCATTCAAGGTGGTCATAACAATCTCTCATTCTTCTACATTCTCTTCAAATGCTTCAATTTGTTCCTTGATTTGAGTAACCCTTGTAAAGTAGGATTGCATGGTATCTAAGTTTTGTATCTTCACATTCTTCAGTTGGTTCCTCAATGTCATCTTTCGGTTAAAGTTCTTTCCTTCAAACAACTTCGTCAAAGAATCGAACACTTTCGTAGGTGTCTTCAAGGATGACACATGGGGGATGAGATGATACTTAATCGAATCTGCAATGATTCTCTTGGCGTTGAACATGTTCTTCTTATGGATAGCATTAGCCTCATCTCCTTTTGCTTCTGGAAATTCCTTACTGATATACTGAGCCAAATCATTTTCTTTAAGGATTAGAGAGATCATGTAGTTCCATGCCAAATCATTTCTCCATCATGTTTTCAGACCATCAAACATAAAGTAGGTGTCTTGAGATCAAAAGAAAATAAGATTTTAGGGTTTGTTGTTTTCAATTTTTGTAATCACAAACTAAAACTCCAGTTTAGAACTCTAGCTTGATCACATTGTTTAAATAAACCTCGGGTTTCTACATAAATGCTAAGCCAATTACGATGTGATTTCACAAGTGGTCACATTACAATGAATTACCTCCATAGTGCAAATGCTATTGAACACACAAAAATGTGTCAACCGAAAAGTTACTATCCTATTGTTACCAAAGATGTTGTTGCAACAAAAGGAGAGATATCGCTTGCATGTTTGTTGAAGTCCTGTATTACCGCCAAGAATATCTAGATAGTTTTTTTTTTGTTTTTGTTTTTTTTTTCTTTTTTCAGGAAGAAAAAAGTCTGTCCTTGTTATTCTTATTAAGAATCAAAGGGCATCAATAGCACCATCCCAAATATGGGTTACATCTCAGAGAGAATACAACTCATACATATATAAGTCACATCCAGACGCAGCCAGGGGGAAAGGCAAGACAATAGAGTGAGTGTTCCCATCAGTTAACTGTCTCATCATGGAGGGGATCAGTCTCATCAAACCCCATCTACCATGAGCCAAAGGGATCAGAACAACAATCTAAAAGAGGCCACTCAAGGAGCAGCAAATCAACTAGTCAGAAAGGGGAGTAAGCTCCCCGTACAAGACTCAAAAGAGCTGGAAGGTATCATATGAGACCAAATGGTCCTCCATAAATTCTGAGAAACAACCAATACCCGGAGTCTTCCATATGAGCTGGAAGATCTTGATAGTTACCGCCTTTATGGAAACAACTTCAATATATTCAAGAATAGGTTTGTTGATACTATCCATGAGATGCTAAAAATAAAAACAATGAGAAATTCCTTTGGTTTTCTGTTTCCATCTTCCAATATAACACTTGTGATGTGATGACATCACATAGACAAAAATAGTTCATCCCTGGATACGCTTCGTGCCAAGTTAAGATTCTAAAATACATCGTAAATACTCGTCGACATGCACAAAAAGTCAAGTCTTGAAACCTGAAGCATACAAATTTTATGAAAAAGTGTTCCAGGCCAGGTAATTGCTAGACAGATTGCAATCATGCAATTGCATGCATAACACCTAGATGTGTGGGATTATCGATGACTAGTCCAAGGGTTTGGATTCATGGAACGTTTCCAATTACTACCAGTGGGGCTTCTGCTTCCCAATGGAATATGTTTTCCACTGCACAGATTGTCTTATTTCTCACCATCCTCATTCTCTGTCTAAAGGAAGAGAATATGATCAGATTACTCAATATTTTTTCATCAAAAGAATTCAATTTATCCTGCAATACAGGATACCTGTGAAAGGAGAACCATGTCCAAATTTTTTTTTTATGCCTTCTTCTTCTATAGGACTACCATGGGAGTGTCGGTTCAATATTACATTGTTGGACTGGCTCTTAGTGGATCCTGTTTCATAGACAAAATTAGGAATGTACAACAATTCCAAACTATGGACAAAAGGACAATTTCCATAGGAATCAATGTTCAAGGAAGTGGATTTCCAGCTTTTGCCATAAATATAATCGTTTTATGTCCCACTGCCATAGCCATATATTTTTGTTGTGAAGAAAAATTAGGTTGATCCATTACTTCAAGAATCAAATTTCATGTTAAAGAACATGGATATTCAATTTTGAAATTATCAAATGTGAGCACTACCCAAATTGTGTAAACTGATACAAGGCATGCCTCAACTCCACTAGTATACCCTACATCAGCTCCTTATTTCTGTGAGGACGTGCTTTATGATGAGCGCTCCAACATCTGCATCTTGAATGCTTTAATATTTTAATGAGTAAAAAAATATTATTTTGTTTTACTAGAACTATCAAGAATCAAGTTTCCGAAATTTCATATGAAACTTGATGGACTCTTAACCACCTCTAGAAGCACCAGTGGAAGAGAAACAAGGTTTGATTCTTGTGGTAGTAATGTGGATCCAACATATACATTTGATCGATCCTTTGATCAAGTATGTCAGGGCCATTGGTGACGGTAAGCAAAACAAACAACAAAACATGCCAATTTTCTATTCTTTATCTGAAAAAGAAAAGCAAAAAAAAAAAATCTGAAAAACCTAAGTGGTCAATATTACCATTATTACACAAGAACCTATTGCTGAAAACCTAGCAAATATATGTATGGATTCTTTTAAAAATGGCTTGAATTTTTCTGAGTTTTATTTCCAGATCGGACTATACAATATGTTGTATGTCCATAAATTTGTCTTCGGTTCTTGTTTCTGTAATTTGTTTTAGCTTATTTTGTATGTGTTATAATGAATGCCAAAAAAAATTGTAGGGATTTGACTACCTAGTTTTTGGTTTATTTTAATTTGCCTAAGAACCATAAAAAAATGCAGAGATTTGGGATATTCTGAGCTTGTAATTGTTTGAAATCTTAAAGACATTTCATAATCATTGTATTTGCTATATATATGTATAAGAAATACAAAATTATATTTGTTCAATTTAAATGTTGTACGTACTTAATACATAGCTGGATGTACAGCTGCTTTCTCTACAGAGAGTTGTAATGGCATCCATTGTCAAACCTTGTGATATCAGCTGAACTGGTCAGTTCATATGTAAATTTTCATTGCTTCTCACATGTTATTTGTACTGGTTATATTAAGAGAAGTTAAATGCTATTTAGAGCAGGTTGACAGTTAGAGCTATTAAACAATGTAAAAACATTTGAATTTTGGTCATGACTTTAGCTCATTCTACTTACTTTTTAGCTTCGAGTCCTGAATCTTAGCGAAAACATGTGCCTCAATTCCATAAATAGATGCAAAGCCACTAGTTACAACGATTGTTGATAAAGCCACTGATACGGGACCAATTGATTCTACAGAGACATAAGCATGGGGAATATCTATACTAAAAGTAGTGTTGTGGTAGAATATGATGCTCATAACTAGGTGGTGCATGGTGCAACTAGATTCCTCAAAGGCAGTCCACTTGGCGGCGGATGTCGATAAAACCTTTGTATTTTCATACTTGAAGGATGTAATGCCATTAAGAAGATCTGAGAAAACCGTGCAGCGTTTTCCATTTCATTTAATTCATTTGCAAGGTTACCAAGAAATTACTATTAATTTTCCAAGGTTTGTAATAGTTTCGAAGGGTACCTATTTTAAACCTTTGCTCTATAAGAATGAAAGCAAGAAGACCTATGAAAGAAGTTATGCAAGAAGATATGTTCTAGAATTTATGCAAGAAGACCTTATCTGATTGCATCAGTCATTAAATATGCCTGGCAAGTCTAAACAAATTAAATCTATATGACAACGAAATGGAAATTCTCACAAAAATTACAACAACCAAAAAGTACAATTGGTGATTACATGTCAAAACTTTGGATAAGCCTATGTCAAACTTTGGATAGCATAATATGTGATTATGACAATTAGGTTTTAATGTAGATGATATTCCCAATGACAATGACAACACAACCACCCCGAAAATAAGGCTTCCATGTTAACTACCAATGGAATGAAAGAAAAATACAATTTATGATTTATTTTAATTGCTATAATAAATCAGAGTTATGTTAAACATTGGAAAATGAAAGGAAATTTAAAGTCAAAGCATGAACTAATAAGGAGTCAAAGCAAACCGAATACATCTTCTTTTTTCATTTGTTTTAGAAGAAAAATCATGTCCTTGTTATTCATAATGAATCAAAGGGCATATTACATAGCTGACCCAATCCAGGGGAAATAACTATACAAAAATTCAGCAAATAAGTAACTGAACAAAATGAAGACCCAAACAAACTGATCACAACTGACCAGGCCACATAGGATCCACATAGCAGCAAGCAAGAATGAGATCAGAGGTGATCTCCAAAAGGACATCAAGGCACCCAAACAAAGAGCACACAGAGAGACCAGATGGCTGATCCAAAGAGGCCCTCTATCCATGCTCAAAAGAATACGCAATGGATCTATCCAAAAATCAAGTGTCCCCAAAAAAGATAAGGAGACTAAGCTCCGTCACATAGCTCTAAAAGAGCTTAAAATCACCATGGCCTTATGCAGTGACTAATAATTCCTTTCAAAAAGTTAAAAATAAACTTAGTTTTAATAATGATCTTGCAATTGGGGCATTAGTCATAAGTGTTTGGAAATACCACTCTCATTGTTATGGTATATTATAGGATAACTAGGAGATTATCCTATTGCCAATAGTGTATTCCATATATATATATATATATATATAGTAATTGTTTGCAATTTTTTCAAAAATTTAATTATATTATTTATATAGACATCATCATATTTAAAACATATAAAATAAAATAATGTATTTTTTTAAATTGTTAGTTAGATGGGATTTTCAATATTTAAAATATTGTAATATTATTCAACTTAAGCATCAAGATCTATGCACTCAATGCCACCATGGTAGCATGAATGGAAAATACTAATAACAAGTACTAGAAGTACTAATAACAAGTAATGGAAAGCCTTCATTGTTATAAACCAATACTCACAATTCTTTTCTGAGAAAATTGGAGTTTGTAAACTCAACATGTGTGTACCAAAAGTGGAAGCCATTTTTTATTTTTATTTTCCTTAGAAAATTACCTTACCTGCTCTAATACCAGATCTTGGGTGACTTGACGCAATAGTAAACTTCAGTTACTGTGTAGTAAGTTTTTTTTTTAACTTTTGGGGCTACGACTCAATGCCTTTGGGAAAACCCACCTTTTACTTCGACCGAAATACTTTGATGAAAATACTTGCAAAAGAAATTTACTGCGACAGGGTTTTACTGTGACGGGGATTTACTGCAACAGAGCTTTATTATGACATACATTTACTGCAACAGACTAGTGTGCGACAGACTTCACTGTGACATGACTCAACTTTCACTTTTTGGTCGACACACTTTTCACTGACTTTTAACCTGACACACTTTTACCTCGACAGACACCCACTTGAATTTGACAGACTTTTACCTCGACATGATTTATCTCAGACCAACTTTTGGTTGCGACCAACTCCCACTTCGACAAGACCACTTTAAGTGGAACTTTATAAAACGATATTTCTTAGTCTATATACTTAGAATATGAAAAATACATTTCACTAACCTGTAACTTGGTGTAAATATTGAAACAACTATATTGCGACAAGCTCACAATATCATATAACCAAAGTATTAAATAACACTTGTGTCGAGCACTTTATGATTAAAACTTGAACTTTTACATGGTGAAATATTTGTGGATTCTAATTTGTATCTTTCACATGATGTTAAATGTAAACAAAATTCACTCAAGTAATTTTGGAAAAGGTGTGCAACATAAATAAGATATGCATTCAACCATAACCTATGGAATTATATATATTTCCACGACATAACAAAGAAATACAACGACAATTACAAACTTGGAAATTTACAGGGATGTTTCACCTTTTACAGAGGTTGGGATCGCAACACATTCCAAACACACAAACTTGAGCTCTCAAACTCTTCTCATAGTTTTTCTTCTTCTCCTTTTCTTCTGACTCTATTCCACACACACTCTCTCCTCTCTGTTTTTCATTTTTCTTCTTCTCCATATACAAAGACTAAAATTTGCTTCTCTGGGAAGCTACCAACTTAAATTAAAGACTGTAATAAATTTTTACCTAGAAACTTAACTTTAGAAATTAAATTCGACTGCTTAAATATGGAGAGACATGAACTCTTCATCTTGACATGCTGCCTGAGAACAGTGTACTTCTGCATACTTTGACTGTGTCGACTGGGATGATATGTATAATAACGAGTAATTAATATTTCCAAAACCCCCCTTAATTATGAGTAGATGGGGATATTTAAACAAACTTTTACAAAAAAGATAAGAGCCGGAACTTGCTTTGTTCATGATAGAATTCACTGAGCAGAACTTGCCATTTTGTTGGCCTTTTCCTCTTCCCTATCCCTAGACCCAGGTTCAACCCCTTTTGGTCATCACAATAAATCCCAAGATATCGGCCCTATATATCAGATCCCAGCCGATAGCCCCTGCGACACAAATGTCGTCTCATCCGAGATATCTCAGTTTTGTGGGTAACTACCAGAACCACATTTCTGCAGTTTGTGCGGGAGGGTGTTTTAGTTCCTTGGATTTGAGCCAAGTTTCCAATGAATACCAGGAAGGTGGGTTGGGGGTTTGCACTTATGTATGTATCAACACTAAAGTATGATTCACCCTTATCTATGCAATTTGCATAAACAGATAGTGATAGACAATATAATCGTATTCATTATTATAATACGACACTCATGTATTTAACCAATTGCAACATAGTAATCAATCAACCATTTGTCACAATAAATATGCACTTATCTAAGCTACTCAACATTCACACATATACACAACATATAACGTAGAAACCCATTTGGGAAAAAACCACAAGGTGATCTTCATCTGCCATTGGCATGAGGAAATATATGCACCTTTTTTTTCTGTGCACAAAGCTGTAGACTCTGTTCAAGATATTCTCTTCCATCTTTTACAGACTTTCCTCCTCTCATGCTCTATGATCTTCTCTCTTCTTGCTCTACTCTACTCCTACTAGCGATCCACACATAGCCTGGATTAACTCCACCTTCTCTACTTGTTTGCGCACAAAACTGCAGAACCACTACTATGATGCACTCAGCTATCTAGAGTCATTAACTAAAAACTATCTATCTCTAGCTCAAGTGTCTTTTCCAAGAGTCTAGTTACTTACTCAAAATTGTTGTATCAACTAATCAACTCAAAACCGTCTAACCCATTTACACCTTGGGTTCCTTGTTTTATAGCCCTTGGGTTCAAGTGAACCATTAGCTTTGTACTTGTCCTTATATATTCACTTGCACCCAATAGGTTTGGTCCCAATTAGAGGATCCACCAACCTCCATTTTTTATGAGATCATCAAATTCTTTTTGCATTGTACTTCTCCATGCATCACTAGTTATTGCTTCTTGAAAAGTAGGTTCATCAATAGAAGAAAAGTTTAATTCACAATCTGTTGTGACAAAATCATCTTACCTTCTTGGAAATGTCCTAGCCTGTGTTTATCTATGTATTGATTATTGTTGTGTTTCTTTGTTTCTTCTTCAAAAGCAAGTTCTTCATTATCCCTGAGACTTAAGTTATCCATTCCATCAACAATATCATAAATTTTCTAATCCTCTGTTTTTACAAGAACATGTGCATTAGAAGAACTTGTTATTATGGAAGGAAATTCCAAAGATTGACTTAGAATAGGAATCCCCCTTCAAGATTTGGAAGTTCATTATCCCTTTTATGATATAATTTTTCAGAGTGAAATCTATAAAGATGAGCAAGTTGTTTATCAACAGTGAGTGCATCTTTGTCAAATTCAAGAAATATAACATATATAGAAACAATAAACTTTTTGGTGTCTTCGTCATATAGTCTATAAGCTTTGTACGTATTAGAATATCCAAAAAAAAAGAATTTTCAACTTCTTGTTTTCAATTTATTTCTTTGTTGCTTAGGAATCAAAGCATAACAGGTAGAACCAAAATTTATAAAATGCTTGATAGCTAGAAGATGGCCATGCCACATTTCATAAGGAGTTTTATTTGTAGTGCAATAGAAATGATGCCTATTCTTAATGTAGACAACAAGGAAATGATCAAGGCATACTCCTTTTTGTTCTTGTTTTTCGAGACAACAAGCTCGCTCTTGGGAAAAGGTAGGTGGTACTGGTGCACCTTTCTCCACTTTATCTATTGCAACCTCTCCATCTTTCTGATCTTCAAATTTCTTGTTTGTGGGATATGGGTGTTCTTTAAAATCTTTTTATGTTCTAAAATGATCTCCCCAGAAAATTTAATAATTCAATTTTAAAAACCTTGCACTCAAATATAAATGACACCTTAAAGTATTTTATTTTCTAAAAAAAAACTCCCCAAGGTTTGATAATTAATTTGAAAGAAACCAAATCTTGCAAGAAAATATAAATGGCAGTCTTTCCCTTTGATACCATTGACCCCGTGAAGAATCTCAACAATAATTGTGTATTAGTTCAAATAAAATTTCAAAATTGAACCCTTCACAACCCTTTCGAGAAGTGTAAAGTAATAATTTATATCAACATTTGAAAAGAAGCCCAACTTTTGAAATTATCCATCCATATAAATTTCTCCTCTTTAAATCGTCATCTCATAGTCATAACTAAGGATTATTATGTGTGCACATCCTCACCTTATAATACAAATTGGGTCAAGCCCCAAAGACAACCATAAAATATTAAATGTGTCAAGACGCAAAGAGTAAGACACAACTATAAGTCTTATATTAAATTTATCTTATAAGTCTTTAATTAACAGTATCAACTGAGATTTGACAAGTTGGATGGTTCCGATCTTCTTATCGCTCCTTACCAATGTGATTGCAAGGCATTCTTTGAAGGCGAAGTCCATAATTTTAGGTCTTCTTCCTCATTATCATGCCTTTTGGTAAGACAATAAAGAGGGTGACCGCCTGCATGGAAAATGTTTTAGGCATAGAGGTTATACACATTAATTGTTTTCATTAAATAATTTAAATTCCTTCCGATGGCTATTGATTCAGTAAACAGTGGACTGGTACAAAACACAACAAATTTTAGAGCCCAAAGCACTTAATTACACAGATGTAACTTTCTCAAATCTAGCCATTAATAAACTTATTTTGGTATTTTGGTTCAATTTAAAAGGATTGTTGAGACTCAGACATATAGTGAGTTGCAAGGATTCAATTGACTTAGGCCCGTCCATCACATACATGTATGCTTCACAACGAGAGCTGAAAAACAATATTTGTTTTTCGCAATTTTTTTTGTGAAAATGAGGACAATTATTTATATTTCCCTTCATTTGTGAAGAGATGAGAGAGTAAATTCCCTTCCAATCAAAGTTAAAACCCACACTTCAAATTTGATCACTGCCACCAGGGAAATAAAGGTTTAAAAAACAATTATTTATATTTCCCTTCATCTCCCTTCACAGAGAACAAATTCCCTTCCCATTGAAATTAAAACCCACCCTTCAAATTTGATCACTGCCACCAGGGAGATAAAATGGGAGACCGTGAATCCATTGGGGGACAAAATGGGTTTAAAGCCTACGAAATCTCAATAGAGTCTATGCATACTTGAGTTGCACAAGGTTTCACGGTATTCCAATGACGATCAAGCTACAATGAGCGAGTGAGATTTCATGCCAAAACAAGCAATGCACTTGAAACGGAATCAAACGAAAACAGAAATATAGTTAATGAAGTATCCTTACCAAGCTTAAAACATAGCAAGTTTATAGAGCAGGAAACTAGTGCATGCCTCCAAGTATGATGAATTGGCACACCCAACACTCAGACGGTTAGTTCATGAGCTAACCAAGAAAACTGCCTGAGTGACCGGATCCTATCCGATCAAAGGCTAGTCATTCCATAGTGTGATCCATTAATTTTATTTATTTTTAACCATGAGAACAACAATCTCTCAAGAGTATATCCAACACCCTGCAAGCCAGATATACCAATAACTTGTGATTTAGCAAGAGCAGAGATGTTCCCGTGGGGTCGTCTATCCTTTGCCCGTTTTGAACCTATGACCTCCAAGGAAATTACACATATTCTTAACCATTAAGCCCACTCAAATGTTTTTATGGAGAGAATTTTGTTATCCAATTCTGAAACATATCATGGTCGGTATGAACTGATCATAAAAAAACAGGTTATAAGATATCGAAGTTGAAAAAACGGAGAGACTAGCTCAACTCATTGGCTATCAGCCCCAAGGAATCCAGCATCTTAGTCTCCTTAGCGAGGGTCCTCCGCATCTTTAGTAGTGCAACAAGTCCATCTCCAGCAGCTTCAATATCGACTGGTCGCAGCAATAAAAGGCCGGTCTCAAGGAGTGCTGCGGCCATTGGAAATTTCGAAATTCAAAATTGAAAACGCGGTGATTTAAAAATTCGAAATTCCATAATAAAAACAGGGCACGGTGGCATAGATCGGTGAATCCCTGCTGTCACAACGTGAAGATGAGACCTCCGAGTAGTATGAATGCCATGCGCACGCACATGGATAAGAGATGGATGATAGGAAATCGTTTCCGGGAAACAACTGACCGGAAAGAAAAGACGGTTTCGATGGTCACAGGGATACGATGTGGAGCTATCCGTTCTGACAACCGATGGTAAAGTTTTTTTTATATATTATGGGTCTTTGCATTCTACTTGTTTAAAATCCAACTTCACAGGGATACGATGTGATGTGGAGCTATCCGTTCTGACAACCGATGGTAAAGTTTTTTTTTATATATCATGGGTCTTTGCATGTCAACTTGTTTAAAATACAACTACCAACCATGCAGCCGTCTGTCACATGTTGAATATTATTGCGACAAATCCAACTACCCACCATGCAGCCGTCTGCGACATGTTGAATATTATTGCGACATGTTGAATATTATTATGATTACGACAAAATATCTTCAAAATATAAGATAAAGCAATGGCTAACGTATCCAACTACCAACCATGCAGCCGTCTGTGACATGTTGAATATTATTGCGACAAATCCAACTATCCACCATGCAGCCTGCGACATGTTGAATATTATTGCGACATGTTGAATATTATTATGATTACGACAAAATATCTTCAAAATATAAGATAAAGTAATGGCTAACGTGTCGTGCACGATGGATTTTCTTGTTGTGGCGGCGATTCTTGGATTTAACCTTTCTCGAATATATTATCTCATGGTGCTGCGTTGCTAAGAATATTATTTGCAATCTGTGCGCAAGAGAATCGAATAAAGAATATTATTTGCAATCTGTGCGCAAGAGAATCGAACATGGGCAGTGATGGGTTTTTCGATAGCGAGGAAGAGGAACTGGCGGGGCAGGTTCAGGCATGGAAATTCACCTTTGCCTTTGTGGACTCGCTGGCCGTGAAGTGCGCGGTTCTGCTAGGAATCCCTGACATGATTGCCCGCGAAGGCCCCCGCGCCACTCTTTCTCTAGACGAAATCGTGGCCAGGCTGCCCACAGAATCGCCAGACGCAACGTGCCTCTTCAGAATCATGCGCTTCCTGGTGGCGAAGGACGTGTTCCGAGCCTCTGTAGACCAAGACGGAGCTGGCAACGAAACCACGAGATACGGCCTGGCGCCCGCGTCCAAGTGGCTTGTCAAAGAACGCAGGGAGTTGTACTCAATGGCGCCGATGCTGTTGATAGACAGCGACGAGAGAGCCATGGCGCCATGGCACCGTTTCAATGAGTGCGTGCTCAGCGGTGGCATCGCCTTCGAGAGGGCCAACGGTGCCGAGTTCTGGCCTTATGCCTGCGCTCATCCCGACTTCGATCATCTCTTCAATAGCGCCATGGCCTCGCACACCGGGATCGTTAAGAAGGCTCTGCTGTCCAACTATCACGGCTTCAACGCTGTGAACTCCTTGGTGGATGTCGGCGGCGGGACTGGAAGCACGCTGGCAGAGATCGTGAGAGCTTATCCTTCCATCAGAGGCATCAACTACGATCTCCCTCATGTCGTGGCCACTGCTCCCCATTACCCAGGTTATTATTATATCCATTCAAGGCTGATCTATAACTGTTATATATGTAATGAATATATTGATGTTGTACTGTATATGTAAATAGGTGTGGAGCACCAGGGAGGAGATATGTTCGAAGCCATACCGCCCGCAGAGGCAATATTCATGAAGGTGAGCGGGCCACCCAGCTTTAATTGAATGACAATGTAGTATATATGTATGGACAATGACAATTGTTTTTACGAGTACAGTGGATCATGCATGACTGGAGCGACGCGGAGTGCATAAAAATACTGAAAAATTGCAGAGAGGCCATCCCTGCAGAGACGGGGAAGCTGATCATAGTAGACGTGGTGCTGGGTGCGGCCGATCAAGATGAGAAATTAGGTTTAGTGTTTGATCTGCTAATGTTGGCGCTCTCCTCTGGCGGGAAAGAGAGAACGGAGAAAGAATGGAATAACATTTTAACGAAAAGCGGGTTTCCTCGTTACAACACAATCCGCATTCCAGGGATGTTGCAGTCTCTAATTGAAGCGTTCCCTAGTTGAGCGCAACAATAGCTCTTAGATGACATAGTTAATATATATATCTATAAATAATAGGGCATAGGTGTACATCAAAGTTGAAAGCTTTCTCTTCTTGAGCTTGTTGTACAACTACATGGGCATCTAAAGCTTTCAGCTTTCTCTTCTTGAGTTTGTTATACAACTTTAAATAGCCTATACCTGCCTGGCTTAATCTTTATTTTTGGAACTCAGGGGCCACTCGGTTGCTCTATGTTGTTGATCATGGTGCTCCATATATGGATGCAAAGTTCTGTATGGATCAACTTTCATTCCTATAATGAAACTTTTTTTTTAACTAGTGCACAATTTTGTGGAAATGGTTGTTATAAATGGCTTAAATAAATTATTTCATTTTTCAAGTGTAATTATTCTTATAAAATGTTTATTGTTTATGCTTTAAATAAATTAATTCAATTTTTAATTTGATTTAATTATATGTAGAAATATTTATAAAGTTATAATATTTATAAAGTATAATATTTCGATTTACATTAATAAATTGAAAATATATATTTATTGTTTTTTTAATCTTAAAATTATTATTTATTTTAATTTTCTATACACCATCATTATTATAATATCAATATAAAATTTAAAATAAATTATTATTTACTCTAATTCTCAATATAAAATTAGTATTGAATTCAATGATATTCTATAAATTTAATATTTTATAATTTATTCCTATCTATAAATTTAATATTTTATAATTTATTCCTATGTTCACATATACATAGTTTCCAATTGTTTTTTTTTCATATATAACTTTAATGAGCACATGAAAAACTTTAATAGATAACTATAGCAAGCCACTAGAGTAAGTGTTTATATGTACATTAAAGGGGACAATTGTAATTGTATCATTATAAGTCCATATTGTGAAATTATAAAATGTAGAAGTAATTTTGAAAACCTAGTTGTGACTTAAATTTGTACATGTTTAAATAGTAATTGTACAATTGTAATTTGTAATTGTGAAATTTTGTAAATTGTATTTGTAATCATAATGGTAGATTCTATATATTGTAAATGAGAATTCTAATTGTGACTTGTAGATTGTCGTTTGTAAGTTGTAGATCATAATTTGTAATTTGCATCATTAATTGTAATTAATAATTTGTAGATCATAATTTGTAATTTGCATCGATAATTGTAATTAGGAATTTCTAAATCTAATCATCAATTTCTTAAATTGTAATTGTACAATTGTATTTAAATATTACACTGTAACTTATAAATTGTAATGACATCATAAATTGTAAATGACAAACCAATGTAAGATAGATAACAAATTTTAACTTGTTACTTCTAATTGTAAAATTCTAAATTGTACAATGGCATGAACATAAGATGAATAACATACATGAACACAAGATAAAACATTTAAATAACATACAATCCTCTAGGTAAATATAAGATAAAGTTAACATAGAGATATATAACATAAACATACTCGATAAAGATAAATAACATACACACATCCACATAAACATAAAAATAAGATAAATAACCCATGTCAACATAAACATAAGACATTATGTACCACTTGCACCATGCCCATGGGAAAAGAATTCAAAAATGTTGCTTAAATTTGTGAAATGCAAAAATTAAAATTTTGATCTTTGGAGCTTAGTTACATTTTAATACTTCAAATTTCTAAGATGACATATTTTTAAAATTTGAAGTGGATGGATCAACTTACCTGCCTCGAGTCCATGGTGATATTTTCTAAATCCTCTCGTGTGGCGGCTCTAGTACGATGTTGAGTCAATGGGCCCTCACCAAGACGATGTTGGGTCAAGCTTTCCCACTCCTTTGTGAGCATCACTACAACATTGAATCTAAGTTGTACATGAGCTTGTAAATGGTGACATCATGCATTTACTTAATAAAAGAATAATAAATGAGTATTATAAATTAAACATCAACTTGAATTCTATATTGCATTGAAACATCAGTTACAATACCTCATCGACTAGCAGTCGATGGTCAAAATGTGAAAGACGTTGCATCTCCTACTCCTTTGCTATCCCCTTACTTCTACATTGTACAATTTGAGCAAGGAACAAATGAAAGTTAGGATGACTTTTTCATGCACATCACTGGGATGATTACCTTCTTGGTTATCAAGAGAAGGATTGGAATGCAGAGAAGAATCTAGCTGTCCACCCATCTACCCCAGCAAATTCATGACAACAAGTTGATACCCCCTCTGAAAATCCTCTGTGTTCCCCAATAGGAAACTCCTCAGTTTTATGTGCTTGCTTAGAAGCTTTTAATCTTTGTTTCAGGTATTTGAATGAGGAAAAACTAAAGGGCAAACAATTTTTTTCAGCATATTGATTGCAATCTTCATAAAATATATCGCAACACTCTTCCTGTCCATCACTAAGCTGATCATCTTTCTGCTCACAGACAACAGGATTGCAATGCAATTTCGAATCTTCTGGTTCACGCCTTTCTTCCAACTCTAATTCAAGGTTTGATTCCTCTTTACTTGAAATTTTAGAAAATGAACATGTGGAAGACTAACTGGTTGAATCATAATTTTGGCTTATGTCCATTTCAGGCAAGGAAGACATTACCAACTGTTGGGAATATTCTTGAATGTCACGGAAACCGGTTTGTCTTTCTTTTTGAGATGAGTATTCTTGTAAGATTTCTAAAATCTCTTCATCCATATACCAATCATCACCCCATTGGTATATCAAAAAATTAAATGAACCCTCTATCATGCGTGCAACAATCTTGAATTAGCAACAAAGAACATTTCCTTCTAAAGGAAATCCCTCATACCATGACCTTGCATTTCCTTCTAAAGTAACCATGAACATTTTCAGTAAATAATCTTCATGCAATTCAACTCCCAGCTTATATATATGCTTATGAAACCTAACCAAATGAAGGAAGCATCATGACCCTTTTGATTTCTGTATCTTGGAAGATATGTTTTCCAATCTACAATAGGTATTCAATTTGGAAAACCAGGAATGTGAGCACGATTCATAGGAGCATACCTTACATCTATGGAACTCATCTTTGCAACTAAATGAACTCCTCAAACTTTGCAACCCCTTTGACAGTGGAGCTGCCATAGAACATGTACAGACTGGATTCTTTGAAGATGGAGTCTCCAAGTGAAAGAGGCACAACCTTCTTGATGTTTAAGCATTGTTCAACATCAAAAGTCAAAATCTAAAACTTTGTCATTCATACTCAGGGAAGATTTGAACCCTCCTCCCCGTATCGGTCCTTTTGGCCGCTAGTCTCCATAGTGGAGTCACCTTTCAAAAAATTTGAGTGGAGTTGCCAGAGCATATACAACCAGCGTATGTCTAGGAATGGCTGGTCAACCAGGTCGTAGAACTAAACAATGTCATTTTCCCAAGGAGATAATAGTGATTGCTCCTCGGCAATGATGCCAAGATGTTATATATATATTATATATATACTTATTAATACATACATACATACATACATATAATAATTAATGTATATGTATATGGAACTTATATAAAGGCCCATTATTGCATCCCCTCCCAAAGCCATAGAGAGATGATGACATACTCGTCACGAGGACTTCACTTAGTGAATCTCTCACATAGCATGTGCAATCGTGAGATATTAAAGAATACCCTTAATTTCCAGAGATATTGACCCAAAATCTTTTTGTTGAAACCCCCTCCCAATACTTAAAAACCTCCTCCCCACCACGGGGACTTCACTTAGTGAACCTCTCACATAGCACATGCAATCGTGGGATATTAAAGAATACCCTTAATTTCGAGAGATATTGAACCAAACTCTTTTTGTTGAAACCCCCTTCCCAATACTTAAAACCTCCTCCCCACCCCCTTTTATATCTCAATCCTTATAAACCACCCTACTCACCCCCACCTTAAACCCCTCACCCCCCCAATACCTGCAATATATTGGTTCGATTTTCTACAATTTTAAAACCCACAATGTGAACTAACGTGATAGGATATTGGTCAACAAGNNNNGTAATACCCCCTCATAACATTTTAAAGTAATTTCATTTTAATTTTGTTTTTGTAATGAAAATTAATAATTCTAGTAGAAATTCATTTCAATATAATATGATCTCAGTATGGAAGTTAGACATGCATGCAGTTAATTGACAAAAATCTGAGTTTAGGCAGTAACTGAATCTTTAGCGAACTTCACGAAGACAAGTGGCTGATTTTGAGGAGGGAGTTAGTTATTCAGTTATAAAAAGTCCCACGCAAGGAAAAGAGGGAGAGCTACCGGAGATCACCAAGGAAGCTGTAGGTTCTAGGATAAGAAAAATAATAGTATAGAGATGTCAGTGAACAACAGGGATGTTAAGCTCTGAAATTGAACCGACAATGAACTCTTGAGGTGTTAGGTTATGGAAATAACTATACTTTAACTAAATACTGGTGGTAACTTGGAGCTGAAGAAGGTGAAACGTAAACTCAGAAATTTTGGCAAGGGGGTGGAAATCTTGTAGACAATGAAGTTTCAAGTTTCCTAAGGGTGGGTGCTGTGTGACTCTCAACTTCCAGATTCAAACAAATTTACAGATATGTTCATTTGACACTATTCTCTTGATGTTCATAGTTGTGGAATATTTCTTTGTTCATATGCTAGCTTAACTTTATAAACATATTGCATATGTATCCAAGATTAAGATTCCCAGTTTCGATTTTAACTGCCTTTATTGTTATATATATATTCTTGATGTTTGTTTATATGGGTATTTTCCTTTTAGAACCCTAGAATTTAGGTACATGGTTGTGTTCTTTACTATGAATTTTTTTTAGACATGGTTTTAGGCCCATGGTTGTGTTCTTTACTATGAAGTTTTTTAGGCATGGTTTTTGGCCCAGGATTGACAACTATATTTCATAGGTGCATGCCATATTGCAAAACTTTTACAGATAAAGTTTTGGAAAAGTTTTTTTTGAACAAATAATCTTTGCTTTGCTAGAATTGCAAAATTTGATATTTATTTTGTTTAAAGTGTAGTTTAAATTTTTATAAGATAGTTATTCATTGCATATATTGCATACAAAAATATCACGCTTGCAAAGTCTTTTAATTAGAGTTTATCTCAAAACTACTTTAGATTGTAGGAGGATGAGACAAGATTACTATCTAAACTGATTTTAGTCATTCCAATTCTAAATAAACAATTATAAAAGCTAGCATAACTAGTTTAACTTGTGAACCATAATATTCACCTTATACAAGTTAAGTGATTGTGCTAGTGATATCAATATACAAATTTTCTTAAAAAAGATGTGTTAGTGTACAAAGTTCCTTTAAAAATATATATTAAAAAAGTATGAATGTAATTTTAAGATCAAATAATAGTAGAAACACTTTGCTCATCAAATACAACTAATGATATCAATATACAAATTTAGTTAATGATATCAATGTATAAATTCTCTTCTGAAAAGTATTATATAAAACATGGTAATACAGATGGAAATGACACAATGATATCAATGTACGAATTCTCTCAAGGATATTAATGTACAATTTTCTTCCAAACAAATATTATAGGAAAGAGGGATGTACAAACCTACAAATTCAATTAATGATATCAATGTACAAATATTTTACATAGATGAAATTTGATAGTAACAAATAAAAAATAGAGATAAAATTTAACACTCAATGATAGAGATTGTTCATTAAATATGGTTAATATAGTAAAAAGATCTTAAAAAAAATCAAAATTGTCATTGAAAAATAGATTGGATTTGAAATTTCAACTAAAAAGACAAGTTTGCATGGGACAAAACTTTGATTGATATTGTGAAAGTAGAGATTCACAAGTTTGAATATAATTAATGAAAAATAGAAAGAAGGTAGAGATAAAATTTAACACTCAATGATAGAGATTGTTAATTAAATATAGTTAATATAGTGAAAAGGTCTCAAAAAAAAAATCAAAATTGTCATTGAAAAATAGATTGGATTTGAAATTTCAACTAAAAAGACAAGTTTTCATGAGACAAAACTTTGACTCATATTGTGAAAGTAGAGATTCACAACTTTGAACTAATTAATGAAAAATAGAAAGAAGGTAGAGACAAAATTTAACACTCAATGATAGAGATTGTTCATTAAATATGGTTAATCTAGTGAAAAGGTCTCAAATTTTTTTTCCAAATTGTCATTGAAAAATGGATTGGATTTGAAATTTCAACTAAAAAGACAAGTTTGCATGGGACAAAACTTTGATTGATATTGTGAAAATAGAGATTCAGGACTTTGAACATAATTAATGAAAAATAAAAAGAAGGTAGAGATCAAATTTAACACTTAATGATATAGATTGTTCATTGAATATGGTTAATATAGTAAAAATGTCTGGAAAAAAATTTCAAAATTGTCATTGAAAAATAGATTGGATTTGAAATTTCAACTAAAAAAACAAGTTTGCATGAGACAAAACTTTGATTAATATTGTGAAAGTAGAGAGTCACAAGTTTGAATATAATTAATGAAAAATAGAAAGAAGGTAGAGATAAAATTTAACACTCAATGATAGAGATTGTTCATTAAATATAGTTAATATAATAAAAGAGTAAAAAAAAATTCAAAATTGTCATTAAAAAAATAGATTGGATTTGAAATTTCAACTAAAAATACAAAACTTTGACTGATATTGTGAAAATAGAGATTCACAACTTTGAACATAATTAAAGAAAAATAAAAAAAAGATAGTGATAAAATTTAACATTCAATGATAGAGACTGTTTATTAAATATGGTTAATATAGTAAAAGGGTCTTGTAAATTTCTGAAGTTTCGCAAAACTTTTTGCCTAAAAATCTTTATCATGCTGCGAGCGATTGTCCGGTGCATGTATGAAAAATAATGGGATCCCTTGAATCCATCCAATTTGCAAACAACTACATCAATGTCTCTCGATGATTCTTGGATTTAACTTTTGGGATATATTCTCAATTTAATAATATAAAATTATTTTTATCATGAAATTTAATAATATAAAAATATTCTCAATTTAATAATTAATTGAAATTGAAATTGAATTAATACTTTATAATAGTAATAAAGTAAAAATAAAGGTTGTTTAAGAATATAAAATTATTTTTATCATGAAACTTAATAATATAAAAATATGGAATAAGCTAGCTATGGAGCAAACCTCCCTCCATCGGAGGGAGGAGGAGCAAAGTCAACGTTGACTTTGCTCCTCCTCAGTACGATGGACGGAGGTTTGCTCCATAGCTAGCCCACGCCTAAAAATATTCTCAATTTAATAATCAATTGAAATTGAAATTGAATTACTACTTTATAATAGTAATAAAGTAAAAATAAAAGTTGTTTATTTATGTTTTTGTTTGTTATTTGTTTTTTTTTCCAAGAAAAAAAAGCTTAATTTCATTCATCTTTCGAGATCAAAATTACATTCTGAAGTTTCACTAAAATGTGAATACCAATAACCAACAAGCTGGTTCCAATAGAGAGACTGCAAAGTCTTCTGTGATATATAATCTAGGAGAGCATACGCAGATGCCTTTTCAAAATTATATGTTTGGTTCATTTACAAATTTGCTGTAAGGAGTCTTAATACTGTATATAATTCTGCATAAAAACAGCTGAAATAAAGTTCTTATCAGAACTGTCAAAAAATCACATAGATCTGTCAAAAAGGACCTGTCATATAGACCTGTCAAGAATATACCTGTCATATAGGCCAATCATAGAAATGTCAAAAAATATATAGACCTGTCAAAAATCAGAACTGTTCTATGAACGACCTGTGGTAATATGATTGCATTCTGCCATTAAATGTTTCTTTCACCATCCATGAACCCTCTGCCAGCCAGAGCCCTTCCCTGGAAGCTTTGTCCGCTTCTTTGTTGTTTTCCCTATATACATGTCGGCAGGAAAAGGAGTCAAATCGTAGGAGGAGCTGCCGAATAGAATAGATAACATGTGCTAATCTCAAATGACTGCACTCTTGAGTCTGATTGATCCAGTTTATTACATTCATTGAGTCACCAAGAATATTAAGAGCAGTGCACCCTTTTTCTATAGCAAACATCAGAAATTAAGAAAATCAACAAAATTATTTGTGCCCCCCCCAAGTCCCATAGACAAAACGAAAAAATGTGACTCTGTTAAGAAAAGGACTGCTCCACCTCCACAAGAATTGTTTTGGGCTGCCCCATCAAAAAACGCCCACGGGGTTGTTCTGTCTATTTCCACCTCTAAAATCTTTCATTCTCTTACAGCCCTTATATGAACCAGATAAGAACTAAAGAAACCCATAGACATAGCACCAGTGATAGCCGGCGTGCTTGGAGTCTCTTTAAAAATGGCCTTGTTTTGAGCGAGCCAAATCCCCCAAATGACTAGCAAAGGTAAGATTTTATGTTGTTTTTGTGGTGTCCTCCGCCACCAAGAGTCCCAGGCCACCCCTACTGTATCCCCTTCCCACTGGAAAATGAAGCCAACCAGCTTGGAGACTTCCCTCCAGACTTCAGTCGAGAAGGAACATGTAAGCAACAGATGATGAGTCGATTCTAGCTCCTTTTTACATAACACACACCAACCCAGACCCTGAAATGTTCGCTTCTGAAGCACGTCCCAAGTGGGTACCTTATTGTTTAGTACACACCACATAAACAACTTGGTTTTTGCTGGACATTTTAGTCTCCACAGAGGCCTCCACCACCAAACTTCTTCCCTTTGATCCACTCCTGCACTTAGGAATAAGTACCCAGCCTTTGGAGTATAACCCCCCCCCCCCCGGATCAGCCTCCCACACCAGCGAGTCTTCTTGTTCAGAGAGTATAATATTTTCCCGGTCCAGCTCCCTTAAGTAAAGTTCTAAATAGCCAGTTGCCTGATCCCCCAACCCTAAGGAGTTGGCCCTTCTCCAGAATTGAGTCCATGGTTCAGCAGGCCTTGGATCAGCTAGATGGTTAAGAGTAGTGATCCCTCTATGTCCTAACACCTCAATGACATGAAAAGGAAGAAGATGCTGTTGTGTGCTGCCCGGCCAAGGATCCCTGCCAATCAGCACACTTTCCCCATTTCCAACATCCCACGCAAGATTGTTTTCGATCAGATGGAAGGATTTTACAATCGCTTTCCAAATCACCGATCCCCCTAAGTGAGATTTCCTGGGATTTCTGATCCAATCTAGAAGGCTCTCTCCAAGAAGATATTTCTGTTTTATCACCCGAGTCCACAGACTACTAGACTTCACCAACCTCCACCCTCCCTTAGCAGCCAGGGCTTTTGAAAATAAAAAAGATGTCCTTAAGGCCCCACCCTCCTAGTCCTTTTGGGACTGCAATCCTTTTCCAATTAACCCATGGAGTAGTCTGATCTTCCTTTTTTCCACTCCATAGAAATCTGAAGCATATCCTCCTAATCCTTTCAAGAATCCCTTTCGGGATCCAGGATAAAGACATCCAATACACCGGAATTGCCTCCAAAACAGCTTTAACTAACACTAATATTCCTGCTCTAGAAAGCCACTTGTGGCTCCAGACCATAAGTCTCTTCTCTACCTTCCTTACCAGCCAATACCAGTCTTGTTTCCGATACAGATTTGCTTTCAGGGAGAAACCGAGGTACTTTAACCCATCATCCAGGCCTGCTATATTAAAGGGAAAGAATCTTGTAAGTTTAGCCTCCTTTTCCGGTCTTAACATATGAGTTGTCAAAGAAGATTTTCCATTATTAATCTCCATACCTGTGGCCTTTGAGAAGCGTTCCAATATCTCCTGAAGGACTCTAGACTCACCTCTAGTGCCAGAGCAGAAGATCAGAACATCATCCACAAAGAGTAGATGTGTAATATTTAGATTCGGAGCTATCTGAATCCCAGAGAAACGACCTTCTGCTTTGGCTGCTCTTAAAGCCCTGCTTAGACCTTCTGCAACCAAAAGAAATAGGAGCGGAGACAATGGGCAACCTTGTCTTAGACCTCTCTCAGCATGAAAAAAGGGAGAGGCCGCTCCATTTATCAGCACAGAAAAAGAAATAGTGGTTATACAAGACATAATCCATCTTATGAAGTTGATGTCGAAGCCTAGATGGGTTAGAAGCAACCGCAAATAAAGCCAACTAACTTTGTCATATGCCTTAGAAAGATCAATTTTGAGAACAACCCCCTTCAGCCTTTTGGTCTTTAAACTATGAAGACCTTCCTGAGCTACCCCAATAGCCTCATGGATCTGACGGCCTTCCAGAAAGCCAAACTGCGCAGCTGAGATTTGTTCTGAAAGAATAGCTTTGATTCTTAAAGCAATTACTTTTGAGATAATCTTATAGACACAGTTACACAAGGAGATTGGTCTAAAATCATTGAGAGAGTTTGCATTATCTGACTTTGGAATGAGAGCTATAAAGGTTGAGTTGAAACTGGCTGGGATCCAGCCAGACGACCGTGAGTCTTCTATCACCTACAAAAGATCTTGCCCCAGGATATCAAAGAGATCCAGGAAAAAATCAATCGTCCATCCATCTGGCCCTGGACTTTTATCTTTCTGAAAACTGCCTATAACCTCCTTGAGTTCTTCTTCCGAAACTTCCTTCATGAGATCCCTGTTTCCAGCTTCATCCACAAAATGTGGAAACATCTGTGCCAATCTAACAACCTCTTCTATTGTGTCTTGTAGTGGGGCTTTGAACAAATGTTGAAAGTGATTCACCCCGCATCTGGCCTTTTCTTCAAAGGATACATGGGAAGTACCCTCCTCATCCTGCAGGCTCCAAATGGTATTTGCCACCTTCCTACCTCTGGCATAAGCATGAAATTTTTTTGTGTTATCATCCCCACATTCCAGCCAAATAGCTCTGCTTTTAAATCTCCACGCCTCCTCTTTTTCCAAAAGAAGAGTATTACACCTGCCCTCCAACCTAGTCAAGACCTCCTTAGACTCTTGTGTTGAAAGACCACCTCCTTCTCCTTCATAGATCACCAGTAGTTATGCTTCTACATTCTTCAGCTCGGCATCTTCTCTGCTTCTCTTTGCTGCTGCCCATTCCTTGATAAACACTTTAAGTCTTTTAATATTGTCTGCAAACTGAATGGCAGCCGATCTTTCATTTCCCCCCGCAATAGGGTTCCAATGTGTGAGAAAGAGTTTTTTGAAAGTCTCGTCGTGGAGCCATAATTTATTGAATTTTAAAGGTCTTGGGAGATTGATTTTGTCATTTGTATTTATTTGTTTAAATAATATTAATAATGGATAATTGAAAAGATTTATTTGTACAAAACAATTAGTTGTGATGTTTGTGGTGTAATGCCACATAAATAAGTTAACTAATTATTAGTCATTTATTTGAATTAATAAAATAAAAAAATTAATATTGAATTGAGTTGTTTACATAATAATTATTTGTGAATTTCTTATGTTTATGGTGCAGATCCTCATAACTAAATCCTACTTATACATGTCCATGTGACAAATAATTGGGTTGCATGGTTGCACCATTTTATGGTATTTGTCAACATGACATTTCTCTTAACATAAATTAATAAAAACTCAATTTTCAGCCATAATAATAACAAATATAACACTATATTAACACCACAAACTATAAGTAGTGCTAATACTACTATCTTAACACCACAAAATGTAAATAGTGGTAATAACACCATCTTAACAATACAAACAAATAAGTAATACTAATACCACTACATTAACAGATAAGTGGTAATAAAGATTATCACAAAGTATCTTCAAAATATAAGATAAGTAATGGCTAACGCATAAGATAAGTAATGTAATGGCTAACGAGTCGTGAACGATGGATTTTTCTTTGCGATTCTTGGATTTAACCTTTCTCGAATATATTATCTCATGGTGCTGCGTTTCTAGGAGTATTATTTGCAATCTGTGGGCAAGAGAATCGAACAAAGAATATTATTTGCAATCTGTGCGGAAGAAAATCGAACATGGGCAGCGATGGGTTCTTCGATAGCGAGGAAGAAGAACTGGCGGGGCAGGCCCAGGCATGGAAGTTCACCTTCGCCTTTGTGGACTCGCTGGCCGTGAAGTGCGCAATTCTGCTGGGAATCCCTGACATGATTGCCCGCGAAGGCCCCCGCGCAACTCTTTCTCTAGACGAAATCGTGGCCAGGCTGCCCACAGTATCGCCAGATGCGTCGTGCCTCTTCAGAATCATGCGCTTCCTGGTGGCGAAGGACGTGTTCCGAGCCTCTGTAGACCACGACGGAGATGGCAACGAAACCACGAGATACGGCCTGGCGCCCGCGTCCAAGTGGCTTGTCAAAGAATGCAGGGAGATATACTCAATGGCGCCGATGCTGTTGATGGAGAACGACGAGAGAGCCATGGCGCCATGGCACCGTTTGAATGATTGCGTGCTCCACGTTGGCATCGCCTTCGAGAGGGCCAACGGTGCCGAGATCTGGCCTTATGCCTGCGCTCATCCTGACTTCAATCATCTCTTCAATAGCGCCATGGCCTCCCACGCCGGGACCGTTATGAAGGCTCTGCTGTCCAACTATCATGGCTTCAACGCTGTGAACTCCTTGGTGGATGTAGGCGGTGGGACTGGAACCACCATGGCAGAGATCGTGAGAGCTTATCCTTCTATCAGAGGCATCAACTACGATCTCCCTCATGTTGTGGCCACTGCTCCCTATTACCCAGGTTATTATTATGTTCATTCAAGGCTGATCTACTGTTATATATATATATATATATGATGAATATATTGATGTTTTACTTTATATGTAAATAGGTGTGGAGCACCAGGGAGGAAATATGTTCGAAGCCATGCCGCCCGCCGAGGCAATATTCATGAAGGTGAGCTTGAGAGCAGCTTAATTGAATGACAATGTAGTATAAATGTATGGCAGCTTGAGAGCATATTATAAATTTTGTTTTTACGGTTACAGTGAACTATGTATGTATAATAGTGAACTATGTATGTATAATATGGCGAATAATATTCAACATGCAATACAGTAATAAATGCTGTGACATTGTGAGTGATTGGATCTCAAACAAATTGAGATCTAACAACCCACAGTACAGCCATCGCAGCATTTATTATTCTGCTGCATATAAAATATAATATATATATAACAATAACAATAACAATGATAATGACAATTGTTTTTACGAATACAGTGGATCATGCATGAGTGGAGCGACGCGGAGTGCATAAAAATACTGAAAAATTGCAGAGAGGCCATCCCTCAGAGACGGGGAAGGTGATCATAGTAGACGTGGTGCTGGGTGCGGCCGATCAAGATGAGAAATTGGGTTTAGTGTTTGATCTGGCAATGTTGGCGCTCTCCTCTGGCGGGAAAGAGAGAACCGAGGAAGAATGGAATAACATTTTAATGAAAAGCTGGTTTCCTCGTTCCAACATAATCCGCATTCCAGGGATGTTGCAGTCTGTAATTGAAGCTTTCCCTCGTTGAGCGCAACAATAGCTCTTATATATATATATATAATAGCTCTTTTATATATGCTCAACAATAGCTCTTATTATGTTCCCGACAGCGAATATATATGAATAGGTTAGGTTGATTAATAGAAGAGACATATTTAAATTTTTTAGTTTTCAAATGTTTTTAATATAGTTTGATTAATTTTTATTTTTTGAATTATTTAAATATTGATTTAACTTGATTTTTATTGGTCCTTTGCAGGTGACGTTTGCTTGGGTCTTTGTGCCCCAAGACCCGGCGGCCTGATAACTTAAGCAATGGCATTGAAAAATGAAAAGTCCGAGTTAGAATTAAATGAGCCAAATACCTTTAAGCTGCACTTTTGATCGGTGTTATTGCTGTTGGTAATCAGGTGCGGCGTTAAGTGTACAACATGCAGATTAACTGACATCAACCCTACTGTGGCGTTACTCGTACAGCATGCATGCAGCTGAACTCACTTCGACCTGTCATCCAATCCACTTGTTAGAGGGGTGGACCGCTCTCCCACATCAGTGCTGTCCCGGTGTCTTCATATTCCTGCAATAGCGGATCACGTCTTGGATTCTTAGTACTTTTAGGTCATCGTCGTATCTCATATGGCAGCTGGCCAAAAACTTCTGCACTCACTCACTTTGAAAACCATGCAGCAACCAATGCGTTACACTTGATCTCCTGCATGCACCAAAGGTGCGTGCGTTACAGTTCTTTTCTGCTCTAAAATGGGGTTACTCCAATTTCTGACGAACCGATTTCTTTCAACTAGTCTTAGCTTAAGCTTATGTCACTACTTTCATTTAAAAAATGAGGAAGATGAGACTAGTTTCTTTATTTTATTTTGTAGCTGTGTTTGGAACTTCATGTGTAATGCTATGCTATAAGCTGCTGTTGCTCCAGATGTCCTAATTGGAAAACACAAATTAGCAATACAGAAGACAAAGTGAAAGAAAGCCACTGGTACATGGTATGGTATGGCAATCCACATGGAGATGGAAACGATGGTAAGGGCAAACATATTAATTTTTTTAAACTAATTTTTATATGTAATATGACTGTTGTCCTTTGGAAATTCAATATATATGGACGTTTGATTGAAAAAATAATGGTATTTATGTTTTGCTTTGTAATTACAGGTGGTGCATGCGGATATGGCAGCCAAGTGAAACTGAAACCTTTCCGATCAAAAGTATCAGCAGGGAGTGCAGATCTGTTCAAAGGAGGAGGCGGCTGTGGAGCTTGCTATCAGTATATTAAATTGAATAATAGAATATCCCCATCTTGACCTTGGTGAAAACAATAACAAAATTTGCATTAGCCAGGGATTAGATTCTAAAATTTGTTTGTCTGTATATGCAGGTAAAATGCACTGACAATCTTTTGTGTTCAGCAAAGCTAGTGACTGTGGTGATTACTGACGAATGCCTTGGGGGCCCATAGTCTAATGGAGAAACACACCTTGATCTCAGTGGTACTGCCTTTGGCCATATGGCATCTGATCCTAATAGAGCTTCGCAGATGCGTAATGCTGA
>LPNX011021509.1:291575-337176 GCA_001517045.1 Pseudotsuga menziesii | reverse complement strand
TGATATGACTTGTTTACATTATAATACTCCCGATCGAAACATCGGGGCATGACCACATGACTCAAATACATAATAGAAACATCCCGGAATAAACATCGGCTTACAATAATATAAAATACATAGAAGAATACATTCCGAAGTTACATATACATCAACAATGGCATGTAGCATGATGGCAGCCAAGCCTTTTCCAAATGAATATTGGGGTGAAGCAGTCGCAACTGCCATATACATTATGAATCGATGTCCGACGAAGAGCATTAAGAACAAGATTCCTCAAGAAGCATGGATAGGTATGAATCATAGTGTTTCTCATTTCAAATTTTTTGGTTGTGTTGCATATGCTCATGTGCAAGATGAGCTAAGAAAGAAGTCAGCCAAGAAGGGATAAAAATGTATTTTTGTTGGCTATTCTGAAGACACAAAAGTATACAAGTTGCATGACCTTGTCACGAGGAAAGTAATTATTAGTCGCGATGTTCAATTTGTTGATAATGAATCATGGGATGGAACCGTCAAGAAGAATGTGAAGATTGTGTCGAATGTCGAGCATGAAGACATGACGGAAGAAGTTGTTCAAACACTATAAGTAAATCAACCAGTCGCAGCACCATTGACCCCCATGACATTGCGACATGGTTTAGCACAAGGGATATCAACACAAATCGTAGCTCAAGCTACACCTACAAGCACACCAAGAGGACAACAGACTCCATCAAGCAGTTCGACATCAACAGATCCAGTGAAGAAAAGAAGTCTGCATGAGATATATGAATCTGGTACACCAAATTCCTTCTCTCTCTTTGCATTATTTTCTCAAATAGATGATGCACTAACATTTGAAGACGTTGTTGAAGAAAAAGTATGGGCACAAGCCATGGGTGAAGAAATAGAATGTATTGAGAAAAACCAGACATGGGAACTGATTGATGTACCAAAAGATAAAGATGTAGTCAATGTCAAATGGATTTATAATACCGAACAAGATGCTGATGGGAATGTGCAGAAGCACAAGGAAATAATGGTAGCAAGAGGGTTCACACAACAACCCGACATAGATTTCAATGAAACGTTCGCACCAGTTGCACACATGGATACAATCGGAACTGTTTTGGCCATTGCCGCACAAAGCAAATGGTCTGTTTATCAAATGGATGTTAAGTCATCATTTCTGAATGGTTTTTTGGATGAAGAAGTATATGTAGAATAGCTACAAGGCTATGAAGTTCCAAGACAAAAAACACAAAGTGTACAGACTAAAGAAAGCGCTCTATGGTTTAAAAAAAGCTCCAAGAGCTTGGTACATTTGCATTGATTCCTATCTCATTGAGAATGGATTTCACAGAAGTGAAAGTGATCCAACGCTGTACACCAAAGTGAATGAGAAAGGTAACATGTTAATTGTTTACCCGTATGTGGATGATTTAATATTTACTGGTGATTTTGGCATACAAGAATTTAGAACAGTCATGGAAAGTGAATTTGAAATGACTAATCTGGGGCTCATCAAGTTCTTTATGGGCATTGAAGTTGAGCAATCTAAAAGTGGTATTTTCATATCATAGTCGAAGTATGCAAATACAGTTTTAAAAAGATTCAATATGTCAAATTGAAAGGCAGTCCCAACACCAGTAATAACAGGTTTAAAATTGAGGAAATGTGATTATGGATCAACTGTAGATCCTACACTGTTTAAAAGGCTTGTTGGAAGCCTTATGTATTTAGCAGCAACAAGACCATACATCATGTATGTAGTAAGTATGATCTCAAGATTCATGGAGTCACCAAAAGACTCACATTGGTAAGCAGGAAAAAGAATTTTGAGGTATGTAAGTGGTACAAAAGATCTTGGCATATTGTATTCAACTTCAAATTTTTTTAAACTCATAGGCTATACTAACAATGATAATGGAGGCAGCATAGATGAAAGGAAAAGCACATATGGGTACACATTTCGTTTTGGTATAGGTTTTGTTTCATGGGCTTCGAAGAAACAACCCATAGTAACTCTATCTTCAGTAGAAGAAGAGTATGTCGCAGCCACTCGCGCTGCATGTCAATCTATTTGGATGAGAAGAATGTTAAAATATCTGTCACAGAACTAGCAAGACCTAACAACTATTTTCTGTGACAACAGTTCAGCCATTTCCTTGTCAAAGAATCATGTGTTTCACAAGGAAACCAAACACATTGACACAAGCTATCATTTAATACGAGAGCTAGTGAATAACAAAGAAATTTGTTTAGAATGTTGTAGGTCTAAAGATCAACTTGCAGACATATTTAAAAAACAATTGGCAAGGGATACATTTCAGCATCTTCAAAGTTATTTGGGAATGATAAGTTCTGTACAATGAACTTTATCATGAACAAAGCATGTTTTCTATTCTGAAAACATTTTGTAATATTTTTTTTTTTAATTACGATATGCTCATAATTAAGGGGGAGTGTTGGAAATATTAATTACTTGCTGATCCATAATCCAATCAGCAAACTCTATCAAAGTCTGTAGCAGGTCAGAAAGTGCCAGAGAGTCTAACAAGCCTCAAGGGTTCAGATTTCTCACATATAAGTCAATAGAATTTAGTTGTTGAAGCTAAGCTTCTAGGTAGAGATTAATTGCAGTCCTTAAATGTTAAGACGGTTAGTCATCATAAATCTTATATATATGAAGGATGAAATTGCAAATCAATATATACAAAGTGAAGAGAGAAGCAGAACAGAACATAGAAGAGATGTGCGAAGAAGAAGAAGGAAAACTCATTGAAGAGTTTGAAGCTCAAGCTTCTGTGTTTTTACCAAGTTTGTATTTACGGCTGTAAGTTTTGTTATGTCGTCCCATGAAATATAAATCCTTATCTTTATGGTTGAATGAATGTTTTAGATAGCCACACATCTTATCCATGTTTACCTGAGCGAATGTTGTTTACATTTACTATGAGTGAAAGACATCAAGAATCCATAATTATTTCACTGTGTAAGAGTTCTTAGTTTTACTCACAAGTTCCTAGTTTTATGCGCAAAGGTTTGACACAAATCTTGTTTATTATTTATATGATATTGTGAGTGATTATCAATATAGTTGTGTCATAGTTAATCCTAGGTTATCACAATAAAAGTGTTTTTCATATTCCTAAGTTCTTAGACTAGGAAATATAAAGTTATTGCGCGGAAGGGAAAACTTGTTCGCACATGAGTTGGTCGCAACCAATTCATATCGTAGTAAAAGCCAGTTGAAGCCTAAGTTAAAGTGTGTGAAGGTGAAAAGTTTGTGCAGCTACTTCATCGCAGTAACTCTCGCACAGTAATTCCATTGTGCAGTAATTTCTTTGCACAATAAATTCTGTCGCAAGAAAATCAAGTCGCAAGTTTTGAAAAAGTGAAAAGGGGAAAACATATGGTTGTGCTATGCAGTAACTCAAGTTAATTTCCACAGCCACCGTTTCCCCTGAGATTTGGTATCAAAGCTAGTGTGAGTCTAGGAAAGAAATCTTGTCCTAAAAAGACAAAAGTAATTTTCTAAGGAAAGTTAAAAATCGAATGGCTTCTACTTCTGGTTCAAATATGTTGAGTTTACAAACTCCGATTTTTACAGGAAAGAATTATGAATATTGGTCTCTAACAATGAATGCTTTGTTTAGAGGTCAAGATGTTTGGGATATTGTTCAGAATGGTTATGCGGAACCAATAGATCAAATGGCATATAATAATCTCTCACAAGCTGAGAAAGATATCCTAAGGGAATAGTGAAAGAAAGATGAAAAAGCTCTGTTCTACATACATCAAGCCATGCATGAAAGAATACTCCCAAGAGTAGCAGCAGCAATTACCACAAAGTAGGCATGGGACACATTGGGGATAGCTTATCAAGGTTTGGATAAAGTAAAGACTTCAAAGCTACAAATTCTAAGAAGAGATTTTGAATCTCTGTCCATGAAAGATTTAGAGTCAGTAGACTCATTTTATACCAGAGTTGTTGGTTTGATAAATCAACTGAAATCTCATGGAGAAACAATAACAAACCAAAGGGTGGTTGAGAAAAATCTCAGAAGTATTCCCCCAAGATTTGAAAACTTGGTTGTAACCTTGGAACAACACACAAACATGACAACGTTTACTATTGATGAGCTACAAGGTTCACTCATCAATCATGAACACTGGCTTAGCAGAACTCAAACATCATTGGAAGGTGCATTCGCAGCACAGTCATCTATAAGTCGTGGAAGAGGTAGGGGGAGAAATAATTTCAGAGGCAGAGGAAGAAACATATCAAGAGGAGGACGCAGTAGTAGTCTTGTAGATGTTGCTGGTAGAGGACATAATCAGAAAACAAGTCAGCCAAGTGGTCACAGGTTTGATAAATCAAAGATTCAATGTCATTACTATAAAAAAATTTGTCATTATGCATCTGAATGCAGGAAGAAGGAATATGACCAAGGAAAGCAAATCCAGAATCAATCGACAAATACCAGCAATTCACCGAGTGCAATGTTGATGGCATGCACATCACCAATTGAATGCAATACCATCCAAGAAAGTCCGTATGACATATGGTATTTGGATTCAGGTTGCAACAATTATATGACTGGTAATTTAAATTTATTTTCTAGTCTAGATAATTCAATTTAAACTGATGTTACACTTGGAAATAATGTCTGAGTCACGGTTTTGGGAAAAGGTACTATTAGTATTTTAACCAAACAGGGGTAGCATAAGTATATGCCTAATCTTTACCATGTAAAAGGTTTGAAAGATAATTTGCTAAGTATTGGATATCTGATACAGAAATGTTACAGAGTTTACATGGAAGATAATCACT
Organism: Pseudotsuga menziesii; assembly: GCA_001517045.1. Taxonomy (NCBI): domain Eukaryota; kingdom Viridiplantae; phylum Streptophyta; class Pinopsida; order Pinales; family Pinaceae; genus Pseudotsuga; species Pseudotsuga menziesii. The sequence continues at coordinate 332,357 of LPNX011021509.1, read as the reverse complement.
GTGTGATTAAAGATGTACGTGCAAGCAACCATCTGATAGCAAGAGTGCCAATGACAAGCAATCACTTGTTTCCATTGAGGATAGTTCCAGACAATACCGAAACTGCATTCAAGGCAGAAAGTAAAGAAGAAGTCATGTACTGCAACAACAAAGAAAATGACATCGCTGATTTGTAGGCTGCATTTCAAACAGAAGTTCAGGATGATTCCTGGCTATGGCCTTTCAGATTTGGACATCTGAATTTTGGTGGACTGAAGTTGTTGCACACAAAGATTATTTTAAAAGGATTGCCATTGATTGAAAAACCAGACAGAGTTTGTGAAGGATGCATCTTTGGCAAGCAACATAGAGAGAATTTTCTAGTTGGAAAGTCATACAAAGCATGCACACCACTTGAGATTGTGCACTCTGATATTTGTGGTCCAATGTAGACAACATCCATTGGTGGCTGCAAGTATTTTCCTACTTTATTGATGACTACTCAAGAAAAACATGGGTATATTTTTTAAAACATAAATCTGATGCATTTATTTGTTTTCAGCAGTTTAAGGAACTCATGGACAACCAGAGTGGACACCACATAAAAATCCTAAGAATAGATAGAGGCGGTGAATATGTTTCAAACGAATTTCTAAATTTCTGCAAAACTCATGGCATACAGAAGTAATTCACTGCGCAGTATACACCTCAGCAAAATGGTATCGCAAAGAGAAAGAACAAAACCATTATGGATATGGCGCACAACATGATGGCAGCCAAGCACTTTCCAAATGAATATTGGGATGAAGCAGTCACAACTACCGTATACATTATGAATCGATGTTCGACAAAGAGCATGAAGAACGAGATTCCTCAAGAAGCATGGACATGTATGAATCATAGTGTTTCTCATTTAAATTTTTTTTGTTGTGTCGCATATGCTCATGTACAAGATGAGCTAAGAAAGAATTCAGACAAGAATGGACAAAAATGTATTTTTGTTGGCTATTCTGAAGACACAAAAGCATACAAGTCATATGAACCTGTCGCAAGGAAAGTAATTATTAGTCGCGGCGTTCAATTTGTTGAGAATGAATCATGGGATGGAACCATCGAGAAGAAATTCAAGATTGGGTCGAATGTCGAGCATGAAGACATGATGGAAGAAGTGGTTCAAACACCACAAGTAAATCAACCGGTCGTAGCACTGTTGACTCCCATGACACCGCAATATGGTTCAGCACAAGGAACATCAACACAAATCATCTCTCAAGCTACACTAACAAGCACACCAAGAGGACAACAGACTCCATCAAGCAATTTGACATCAACAGATCTAGTAAAGACAAGAATTCTGCATGAGATATATGAATCTGGTACACCAAATTCCTTCTCTCTCTTTGCTTTATTTTCTCAAATAGATGATCCACTAACATTTGAGGAAGCTATTGAAGAAGAAGTATGGGCACAAGCCATGGATGAAGAAATATAATGCATTGAGAAAAACCAGACATGGGAACTTATTGATGTACCAAAAGATAAAGATGTAGTCAGCGTCAAATGGATTTATAAGACCAAACAAGATGCTAATGGGAATGTGCAGAAGCACAAGGAAAGAATGGTAGAAAGAGGGTTCACGAAACAACCTGACATAGATTTCAATGAAACATTCACACCAGTTGCACGTATGGATACAATCAGAACTATGGATACAAAGCAAATGGTATGTTTATCAAATGGATGTTAAGTCAACATTTTTGAATGGTTGTTTGGATGAAGAAGTATATGTAGAACAACCACAAGGCTATGAATTTACAGAACAAGAAAAAAAAGTGTAGAGACTGAATAAAGCGCTCTATGGTTTGAAACAAGCTCCAAGAGCTTGGTACAGTCGCATTGATTCCTATCTCATTAAGAATGGATTTCATAGAAGTGAAAGTGAACCAAGGATGTACACCAAAGTGAATGAGCAAGGTAACATGTTGATTGTTTTCCTGTATGTGGATGATTTAATATTTACTGGTGATTTTGGCATACACGAATTTATAACAGTCATGGAAATTGAATTTGAAACGATTGATTTGGGGCTCATGATGTTCTTTCTGGGCATTGAAGTCCAACAATCGAAAAGTGGTATTTTCATATCATAGTCCAAGTATGCAAATACAGTTTTAAAAATATTCAATATGTCAAACTGCAAGGCAATACCAACACCAATAATAACAGGTTTAAAATTGAGCGAAGATGATGATAAATCAACTGTAGATCCTGCGCTGTTTAAAAGGCTTATTGGCATCCTTATGTATTTAACAGCAACAAGACGAGACATCATGTATGGAGTAAGTTTGATCTCAAGTGTCATGGAGTCACCAAAAGACTCACATTGGAAAGCATGTAAAATAATTCTGAGGTAAGTAAGTGGTACAAAAGATCCTGGCATATTGTATTCATTGTTCATAAAATTTTAAACTCATAGGATATACTGACAGTGACAATGGAGGCAACATAGATGACAGAAAAATCACATATGGGTACACATTTCATTTTGGTACAGGTGTTGTTTTGTGGGATTCGAAGAAACAATCCATAGTAACTCTGTCTTCAGTAGAAACAGAGTATGTCGTAGCCATGGGCACTGCATGTCAAGTTGTTTGGATGAGAAGAATGTTAAAATATCTATCACAAAACCAGCATGACCCAACAACTATTTTCTGTGACAACAATTCATCCATTTCCTTGTCAAAGAATGATGTGTTTCACAAGAAAAGCAAACACATTGACACAAGGTATCATTTCATAAGAGAGGTGGTGAATAACACAGAAATTTGTTTAGAATTTTGCAGGTCTAAAGATCAACTTGTAGACATCTTTACAAAACCATTGGCAAGGGATAGATTTGAGTATCTTCGAAGTTATTTGGGAATGACAAGTCCTGTATAGTGAACTCTATCATGAATAGAGCATGTTTTCTACTCTGAAAACATTTTGTAATATTTTGTTTTTTTTTTAAATTGTGATCTGCTCATAATTAAGGGGGGGTGTTGGAAATATTAATTACTCGCTGATCCATAATCCAATCAGCCGACTCTGTCAGAGTAGCAGGTCAGAAAGTGCTAGAGAGTCTGACAAGATCAAGAGTTCATATTTCTCGCATATAAGTCAATAGAATTTAGTTGCTAAAGCTAAGTTTCTAGGTAGAGAGTAATTGGAGTCCTTAAATGTTAAGACACTTAGTTAACATAAATCTTATATATATGAATGATGAAATTGTAAATCAATATATACACGGTGAAGAGAGAAGTAGAATAGAACAGAGAAGAGAAGTGGGAAGAAGAAGAAGGAAAACTCATTGAAGAGTTTGAAGCTCAAACTTCTATGTTTTTACTAAGTTTGTATTTACGGCTGTAAGTTTTGTTATGTTGTCACATGAAATATAAATCCTTATGTTTATGGTTGAATGAATGTTTTAGATAGCTGTACATCTTCTCCATGTTTACCTGAGTGAATGTTGTTTACATTTACTGTGACTGAAAGACATCAAGAATCCATAATTATTTCATTGTGTAAGAGTTCCTAGTTTTACTGGCAAGTTCCTAGCTTTATGCGGAGAGGTTCGACACAAATCTTGCTTATTATTTATATGATATTGTGAGTTATTCGCAATATAGTTTTGTCGCAGTTAATCCTAGGTTATCGTAGTAAAAGTGTCTTCATATTCCTAAGTCCTTAGACTAGAAAATATAAAGTTATTGCCCTGAAGTGAAAACTTGTTTGCACATGAGTTGGTAGCAACCAATTCATATCGCAGTAAAACCGAGTTGAAGCCTAAGTTGAAGTGTGTCAAGGTGAAAAGTTCGTGCAGTTACTTCATCACAGTAACTCTAGCGCAATAATTCTATTGAGCAGTAATTTCTTCGAGTTGTAAATTCCGCCGCAATAAAATCAAGTCACAAGTTTTGAAAAAATGAAATAGGAAAAACATATGGTTGTGCTACACTGTAACTCAAGTTAATTGCAGCGACTGCCATTTCTCCCGAGAAATTACACTATTGGAGGGCTATTTTGGTCACTCGCTCATATAACTCTACCCATCAGACTACTATCCTCTATCTTACCACATTCCAATACTCTTTATGGAAACTATTGTACCAACTCCACTCTTATGGTAGAATCATTCCAATCCTTAGGATTCTACTTTCTCTTCATCCAAAGGTTCGCCCTTGTATGATACCACTTGCTACACCCACAGAGGCTCATATCAGAGTCCCACAATGGAAGTCTTTCAAAACCATCGTAATCACGAAGGAGTTGCATCATTCAATAGAGTTGCAACTCACAAAGGAGTTGTAGCCTCTTGCTATACCAAATATCAATACGCATAACTCCAGTCACAACATTTGTCAAATAAACAATAAATAAAATAAATAACAGAATCAAATAAAACATATTATAGAGTCAAATTTATTGTTGTTCATTGGAAAAAAAAAAAACAAATTTATTGTTGTTCATTGACCAAAAAAAATTACAGACCTCTCCTATATACATAGAGCCACACCTCAGCTTTTGTTCACTTTACATACAACGTCAAAAACCTGAGAACCCACTATGGTAATTGCCTCTAAATCACTACAACGCTTCGAAACAGCTCAAAAAATTACTACAAAGGTAAGAATGCCCTCTTCCAAGTCAACTAGAGGCCAAAAAAAACCCTGTGTCCTTCATGGGTTGGTAATTTAATACCTTAATAATGGAAGGTGATAATTTGGTACCTTACTAATGGAAGGTGAAATGGTGGAAAGGGTTCGACTCTTTAGATAACGAATCATTCCATTGTTACCTACTGCTTGCTCAGACTGTGTTTGTAACTACCTTCCACACCAGGTATGAATCTATTCAACACAGCCTAAAAGAACTGGCATTTGCTGCAACATGTAACGACTTCTGCAGTAACCTGCAACCTATAGTAGTAGCTTCCTACATCTAACAACTCAGAGTAAACTGGGTGTATAAGACAACTCTCTACACGAGGAAAGCTCCTTCATCATAAAATTATTACAAATTTGCAACGAAATACACAGTACGAAATGAATTGTAAACATTATAATTTGGATAAATGTTGCGTTCAATACGTTGGGTCATTGAATGCACGAAATTTTAGTAGCAACAAGTGTCAAAGGATAGGTACAAGAATTGGTAGATACTCCACGTACAATGTCAAAAACCTGAGAACCCACTATGGTAATTGCCTCTAAATACAGTGACAAGAGCAATGAGCGAACACCTGAAAATGCATATGAAGCACACGCTCAACCTGTCATATGGGTTCTTATTTGGCAAAAAATTGCCCAACTTTCAATTGAAGTGTAGGATGGGCATGTCCTTTTATGGGCACGTAGGTTGCTTTCAACGCTCAATTGAATCCCATTCTCTACCTCGCCACATGCAACAGTATTCGAAGTTTGTAATAGTGTAGTTACAAATATTTTTAAGAATTTGTGTTATTTGTTGTTATTAGTGAACACAATACGATTTGATTTACTAACTTTTCTCGCTCAAAGTTTTATTAACAAAACATTTGAATATTACAAGTAACATCAATTTTTATATCGTTTTCAACATAATTAAAAAACTACAGTAATATATTTATTAAGAATTTAATATATGATTAATGATAATTGAAATTGAATAAAGAAAATAATTATTTTTATTTATTCGTATATTCTTAAATAAAGACGGTGATGATTATCACAAAATGGGGTGATCTTATATTTGAAGAGGTGTAAAGTTTTGCAAGTCGCTTTAAGGAGGCTTTCATAAAAATATATGACAACATAACTCTGGAAAATAAAAGAAATTGCAATATTATTATAGTCTTAAAAAGATAAAGAAATGAATGCCAATTATTTAAAATATATTAATATTTATTATAGCTAATTTTAATATAATATAAATTATCATTTGTTTTGAAGAAACATGTTTTTTTAAGGATATATAAAATTTGAAATAGAAACAATGGTTTTTTAATGTAAAAATAATAATCATTTAAAATATATTAAATAATATATATTTATTTTAATTATTATTATTAAGTATTGTTAATTTTATTTATATGTTTTATAAGTCGAAAATTGACATAAATATATGATAAAATATATCAATTAATTTATTAAAAAAAAGCATATATACCAATGTTATATTTACAAAAGTTCTTTTTGTCACCACAATTGTGATATATTTGCAACTCTATTTCCTTTTAACTATTAAATATTTAAGAACCATTCAAGAGTTAAAATGATTGGGGAATGCTTACAAGTAAATTTGTTTAAAATTAATATGCATAAATGCATAATTGTTTAAATTATTTAAGGTAACACTTGAATTAATAATGATTTCATCTATTCCTTTTATATATACGAATGATTGTTTAAATTATTTTGAGTAAAATGAATTAACAATGACTTCATATTCCATATATATAATTTAAAGTTTAATGTATTAGTATGATTTTAATTAGTATAATTAATAGTTAGATGAAATTTTTTATGTCTTAAGACATTACTAATAATTGTAATTGGACATGTGTTGTTGGAGTGTAATGTCCCAGTTTTGACCACGTTACATTAGATGTATATGATGTATAAATTGTAAATGATCAATGTGTGGAGCTAAAGGCCAAGGCCCCACCATTGATCGGTTATGTTATGTTTTGGATTTGAATTGTCACCGATGGTATATCGGGGCATGCGGCATATATTATGACGGTCATCATGTAAATATGCATCTATAATTAAAAATGAACCCGACCAGCTACGATCGCGGCAACTAAAATGAGAAAGGGGCACGATTTTCACAAGGATAAGGGTGTGGGGAAATTGTCAAAACTTGGGCCATTGAGAGAAATACCCATGTGTCTTCTCCCCTTGTGTTATCCAACCACCTTCATTGAATAATGGCTGCTAGTGGTTGAGGCAGTTAATGGTTTTGGGAGTGGGGTGGCAGGACTGTCAGTCCTCACCCACACACACACTCCATCCATGGTTGAATCCAGAATGGAAAAAAACACTCAGGCAGGCATTTTCCTCTCCACGACTGTGTTGAAGGCTCACGCACTTCCCATTCGCGTCCTTCCTATTGTTGTTCATCCACAGACAAAAACGGAGCTGCTTTTTCTCACACGGGACCTCCACAGTCTGTTCCTTCCTCACGGTCTGCTCACATCCACGCACAGGTATTATTTTGTTTTGGGGCTCACACAACGAGCTGGGAAGTGTGTGTTTTTCATCCATGGTTTTCTCCTTACCAATTCATGGCTTGTACATATGTTGCCTCTCCCCAGCTGTGAAGTTGGTTTTTCTTTCCATTCTCGGACTGTGTAAGTTCCTTGACGACTCTGCTGTTCAGATTGGGTCATTGACTTTCCCACGATGTTGGTTGTGGTTGCTGTGGTCTCCCTTACATTTTGGGGGCTGTTCTAAACTCGTTGGAGAGTCATTTTGGCCACGATAGGGCCAATAATGACTTAGGGAAAGTTTTCCCTGTCTTAAGCTGTGTCAGCTGATTGATTTCCTGAGTGCAATGGTTGGTCTTCGGACGGTGTAGGGAGCAGGGATGTCGGCTTAGATTTGCTTGATAAACCTAGTGGCTGGAAACCACATAGACAGAGCTAGAGGGCTGGTCTTCTTCTCCATCACCCCTGAATAGCACTGGAAGGGAATGCAGGGCCTAAGGGACTGTGTAGCAGAGAAGGGACTGATTCCTTGTGTTGGGTGTGTTTGGGTGTCTTATAGGTTAGGCTAGTTCTAGTGTAGGTGTTCTTGGCTCTGTAATGGGCTCACCAGCTTAGCAATTTGCCTTCTCCAGCTCCCTAATGGCCTGATAAACCTAATTTTGTTGGCTTGGCTCGATTTTTTGTGTATCCTTAGCTATGTGTAAGCCTGCTAGTTCCCTTATTCCTTGGAGAATCATGCCCAGCTCGGGGGTGGCAGCGCTGCTGAGAGATTAAGGAGCACGTTGGCCTATGGTTGTGTGGAACGTTGAAGCGATGTAGCTGGTTGCGGAAAGAGTTTTCATAAGATAAGTGATCTTGCCTATTTTACTTCTGCAACCTTACTTTCTGTTAATTGTTATGAGATGAACATGCTTGTATGAATGAATGTTTCTTCTGCTGTGTATGATAAACAATGGCATATTTGCATGTTTTTACTTCAATGCATTTTATTTTAGCATATCAGCATGTTATTTTATGAATGCATATGTTCATGGGGCTCTTAGCCCGGGTGTTTGAAGCTTGTAGTCACATCCTCTTCGCTGGTCGGAGGCATGGGGACGTGACATGGAGTATAGTATAATTGGTGATAAGGTGCATTGTTAAGGCACTCTTTGAGGCATCACAAGTTCAAATATCAATTACTCCTATGTGTTACATATAAGGTAGCATTGGTATGCTTAGACGTATAGTGGCAGTGAAGCAAAAATGACTTTGTGTCAAACGAATACAAGCCTAGCCCTAGTTTCCTATTACCCTAGTCACAAAAATGTGTGTAGTGTATTTTGTTGTATTATGTTGATTAATTTGTTTATGTGCAGATATTTTGGTTTTGGTCATTATTCATGATAAAATTCATTTTGTCCATAGTGTGTCTAATTGTTCATCTTAACACAATTGACTAGATCCCTATCTGTTCAAAGAAATAGTGTTTTTTATATATAACACAATTATTTATTTTACCATGAAATTAGAGAGATTCATTGTTCCATGTCCATTATTAAAAAAAACATTTAACATCACCTATATGTGATGGTTTTAAAACAATCTTATATCCATCTTAACTACAAATTTTCCATGCATCAAGAGGGATCAAATCTTTCAAGGTGTAAACATTTTGTAAGTTTGTAATTTAACTGGATAAAGGGTTTTCACCTCAAGATATTCGATCCCTCTAGGTGTATGATAGATCTTCTGATAAGATGGATCTAGGATGGTTTCAATCTTGCGAGGCTTCTTCAAATTTTTAGATGATGATCATTATGTATATGTTTATGTTTGATATGTATGATTTCATTTTAACATTACTCACATTAGTGAGTTGGCTAAAAACATAGAGTACTATGAAAAATGCTACTTCAAAGGTTACATAAAAAGTAAGCTAAATAGTAATAAGGTAACAATGTTGGATAATGAAAAATATCAATAGTAAGAATCTAAAATGACGCTCATAATCAATAACAAATCTAGATTAAGTAGTGTTAAATCTTAATCTATCTTCTTCAGCTTTTCACACAGCCACACATGTTAGTTTTTCCATATTTTGATCTCAATCATATGAAGAGAAAGGTTGAAATCAAATACTGTTCAAATATTTAACTTAAGATATTGTGGTAAATCAATCAACTACCTCTCTTGCATCCAAATATTAATAGTTTTCTTCTTCAATGTCAATCCTTGTGACATATGGATTATTATTCCCTATGCAAATTTCAATGCAAGTTGTTTTTCACTACCTCGTTTAATAAATGTAATAGGAATAGTTTAAGAGGATTATTCAACCCACGGTACCCAAACGTAATTATCAAATATTATTAAACATATGTGAGATTTTATGGGGTAAATTTTTTATGGGGTAATTTAACTATTAAATATTTAAGAACCATTCGAGAGTTAAAATGACTCGGGAATGCTTACAAGTAAATTTGTTTAAAACTAATATGCATAAATGTATAATTGTTTAAATTATTTAAGGTAAAACATGAATTAGCAATGATTTCATGTATTCTTGTTTATATATATGAATGATTGTTTAAATTATTTTGGCTAAAATGAATTAACAATGACTTCATATTCCATATATATAATTTAAAGTTTAATGTATTAGTATGATTTTAATTACTATAATTAATAGTTAGATGAAAATTTTAATGTTTTAATACATTACTAATAATTGTAATTAAACATGTGTTGTTGGAGTATAGTATAATTGGTGATAAGCTACATTGTTAAGGCACTTCTTAAGGCATCACAAGTTCAAATATCAATTACTCCTATGTGTTACATATGAGGTAGCATTGGTATGCTTAGACGTATAGTGGTGCTAAAGTAAAATTGACTTTGTGTCAAACAAATACGAGCCTAGCCCTAGTTTCCTATTACCCTAGTCACATAAATGAGTGTAGTGTATTTTGTTGTATTATGTTGATTAATTTGTTTATGTGCATATATTTTGGTTTTGGTCATTATTCATGATAAAATTCATTTTGTCCATAGTGTGTCTAATTGTTCATCTTAACACAATTGACTAGATCCCTATCTCTTCAAAGAAATAGAGTTTTGTATATATAACACGATTATTTATTTTACCATGAAATTAGAGAGATTCATTGTTCCATATCCTTTCTTTCAAAAAACATTTAACATCACCTATATGTGATGGTTTTAAAACAATCTTATATCCATGTTAACTACAAATTTTCCATGCATCAAGAGGGATCAAATCTTTCAAGCTGTAAACATTTTTTAAGTTTGTAATTTAACTAGATAAATGGTTTTCACCTCAAGATATTTGATCCCTCTTGGTTTATGATAGATCTTCTGTTAAGATGGATCTAGGATGGTTTCAATCTTGCGAGGCCTCTTCAAATTTTTAGATGATCATCATTATGTATATGTATATGTTTGATATGTATATGATTTCATTTCAACGTTACATTGGTCAGTTGGCTGAAAACATAGAGTACTATGAAAAATGCTACTTCAAAGGTTACATGAAAAGTAAGCTAAATAGTAATAAGGTAACAATGTTGGATAATGAAAAATATCAATAGTAAGAATCTAAAATAATTCTCATAATCAATGAAAAATCTATATTAAGTAGTGTTAAATCTTAATCTATATTCTTTGGCTTTTCACACAACCACGCATGTTAGTTTTTCCATATTTTGATCTCAATCATATGAAAAGAAAGGTTGAAATAAAATACTATTCAAATATTTAACTTAATATATTGTGGTAATTCAATAAAATACCTCTCTTGCATCCATATATTAATAGTTTCTTTCTTCAATGTCAATCCTTGTGACATATGGATTATTATTCCCTATGCAAATTCCAATGCAAGTTGTTTTTCGCTATCTTGTTTAATAAATGTAATAGGAATAGTTTAAGAGGATTATTCAACCCATGGTACCCAAACGTAATTATCAAATATTATTAAACATATGTGAGATTTTATGGGGTAAAGTTTTTATTATTAACCCTTTAAATATGTGTAATATGAGCAAATTGAAGGACTGATTCATCCCATGAAAGCCCCACATAAAATTATCAAATCTTACTAAAACATATGTGGGTGGTTATGAGATAAAGTTCTATGGTTATATGAAATTGGATCGATTGGGGGAAATCTATTCAAAAAAACTGAAATAAATGCACAAACAATCAAATCAATGCCTTTATGTAATCTACTTTCCATAATTAAGAATAATTAATTTTAATTATCAGATGATTTGGTGTAAACAACATAATGTTTTTAATGTAATAAACACTAAAATCAATTCATGAATATCAAAATGTAAACAATATAGCATCATTAATGTAACAAACAGATAAATCTATGCACAAAGTCCCAAGAAACATACAATCATTAATGTAATGCACATTGAAAGGCTATGAATGAAGATTGGAATGTAAACAACATATTATTACTAAAGTAACATATATGAATATCTCGGTCCTACACGAAATGTCTCTCTCCCTTTCTTGGTCCTTTCTTCTCCTAAGTGGGTCTTAATAGCCATAAGAAATTTGCAAAGCACTTTTATCTTGGGAGGGGACACAAACCACTCCAAATGGTCTTTGGTAAAATGAGGCATAGTATGCAAACACAAGTCAGAAGGAGGTTTAGGATTGAGATATCTAGTCAAATTTAATGGGTTCCTAAGCACCAAAATTTGGTGGAACTAGGAACCGAGAAACTCCAATCCTTGGGCCCAGCTTTAGAATTGGAAATATGCTTCTAAATGGGGCCCACACGATATCATCAGGTACAATATTTCTATGCATGGGTCTCTAATTTGGAACACTTCCAACTCATAGAGATACTTAACTCAGCAACACAACTTTTGGGAGATATGAAATGAAGCCTTTTCCTATTTTTGGATAAATTATTGAAAACCACTTCCCAATCTAAACATGATCATCCAATGTTTTGCGACCTAGAATTCTATTAATGTTTCAAGAAATATTATCATCAAGGACTTTTGGATCGTGACCATCCAACAAGAGTACATGTCCTAGAGGAATCCAAGGGATTGGGAGATACACATCCATCATGAGGTCAAGGAAAAAATATGTCAAGAATTTTCAAAGAGCAAGATATGTGTAAACATTACCCAAACATACTAAGATAAGGATACAATCCGAAGGGATCCTTCACTTTCAAAGAATCCTAATAGCTCCACAGTTAGCATTCAACGGATCCCAAAGATCCCATATAGACCAAAATATAGAGCATGAACACTTGGACCATGGTAACCACTTTCTTATGATTGGTCATTCCAAAACATTCCCTCACTTGGGACAACCTCATCAAGCATATACTATGTGGACCCTCCCTATGTTCTCTATGTAATAATACGGAAAAGACCATGGATCATCTCTTGGACTCGTGCTCTTTTTCCGATAACATCTGGGATAGTATTTCTCCTCTTTGCAAAAGAATCGACAGAGTCTATGGGAATGTTGGTCAAACAATTATGAATTGGAATGAAAAAACCTTTCAAAGTAAAATTCTCAACCACATGTGGACTCTTGTTCCAAGATTCACTGTTTGGGAAATATGGAAAGAACACAATCAAAGAATTTTTGAAGGAAAGCTAAGAACTGAGGAAAATGTTTGGAACAATTGGATATCTTACATCCTTGACACTCTATTTATCTCAGCTTGAGAGGAACAAGACTTCAAAACCACTCATTTTGAAGACATCATAATGTAAATTGGGCATAACTCCTCCCTTGCAACAATATCAACCCTCTTTCATACCTAGTTCTTCTGCTACCCCAATAATTTGGTCCTTTCATGCTATGGGTTTTCACAAACAGAACGTTAATGGAGCCTCAAAAGGGAATCTGGTGTCAGATGGATTAGAAGGAGTCTTTATAAATAACTCAAGAAATATTATCTGTCTCTATCAGGATAATCTCGGTCATGAAAGAAACAACACAAATGAACTAGTCTTTCTCATTGGAAGTCTTCAAATCACTAAGAGATGGTCTCTATTCCCTCTCGAGGTTCGGGGTGACTCCCTCCTAATAATCACCCTTGGAAGGAAAATTCAATTTGGTGTGTCCATAAACTAGAAGCTATCCCCAAGGTGGAGACCTAATGTTGAAAATAAAACCCAATGTTGTAGCAGATCATTTAGCAAATGAAGGTGTACACATCCTATCCACTTTGCAAGATTTGGATCCTACCATGCTCCCTAATGATGCTCTCGAAACAGACTTATTCAACTTGGAAAAGCTATATTGTCATTCCTTGAATGTGTGTATCATTTAGGATCACGTGACACGTGAGGATTTGAACAAAAAACCACCATGTGCATTAAATTAATCCCACATGCCATGTCCATAAAATTGTTTCATTTTTTTAAGCCTATGGATTTAATGCTCCTCATCGTTGTTGGCGTGGGAAGTTTGAGTATGGGTACAAATATCATTGCGTCTCCCGGCAATGGATCTATGGATACTAGGGTGGATTATCTCGTGGGTTTTAGTGAGGAAATTTTCCATCTCTATGTGTTTTTTGGCATCGAGACCGTGATTCCCTTCAACACATTGGGAAGAATCCTTATTTGGGTTTGGTAAAGTTCATAAATGTTATTTGGCTCCCCTTCTTAGATTTTTCTGTGGTCTAGTTCTCTCATTCTCTTGTATAGTTGTATAATTCACAAGTTAATGGGATTAATATCCATTCTCCAGTTGCAGACATGTCTAGAAGGATTCGATCCACCCCTTAACGTGTTAGTAGAGGTAGGGGGAGCTCTTCACACAGAGGAAATGGAGATTCCTTTATGAGTGGTTTTGATAGTTTGTTCCCGCACATTTGAGGAATCTGTTGGACGAATAAGAAGATGAAATGGTGGTGAAATAACTTGTAGGTCAGTGGCATCAAGTATGTCACAGTAATTATTGGAATGTTAAAAATATGTTCGCTCAGGTTCTTGTGTAGTATCCGAATTCTTGTAGAGACAACAACTCTCATACTCTTCCTTGTCTACTCCCTTCTATCCATCCCTCTTCCTCACAGAGTCCCTTATTGGTCTCCAAATCAATGAAGACTCATGAATATCAAGATGAAAAGTGTCCCCCATGACTTAGGATAAAATGGACATTGTTTCCATGAGTGGCAATAAAAATGAGGTGGAGCGCATTGGGAAGGTGGATATCTCCTCCTTTAGAAAAATAGAGGCTCTCCCATTTAAAAAATATTTGGAGAACACTTCCAGTTCAAAGGATTACTGATGTCCCAATTAAGAAGAGAATCTTGATGATGTTGAAGATGATTGCAACTCCGAGTAGAGGAAATTTCAACTCAAAATGGGTCTTTTAACTTTAATTCAAATTCCATGTCATCATGTGTTAGCCAATGAAATTGCTTTAAATTTGAAATATTGTATAGGTCTTAAACACTTTTTTAATATAAATTTGGGGATAGGAATCATAAAAAAACTACTTTTTTTGTTTGTATTTTTGACATATCTCCGTGTGTTTTTACTCAAATTTTGATTGGGAGAGCTCGTTGGATGTGGAATTTTAATTCCGCATCCAAGAAGCTCTCCCGATCGAAATTTGAGTAAAAACACGGGGAGATATGTCGAAAATACAAACAAAAAATTAGTTTTTTCTTTTCTTCCACCAAAATTAATAAATATTATTTTATTATTTTAACTATTATTTTATTAACTTTTTTTTAGGAGGCCCATTTTGAGTTGAAATTTCCTCTAATGCCTCTCTATTTTTTTATTTCCAGTTTTTAATTGTTACATTAGTTGTCAATAAATTCTTAATTCTGAAGTTTACATACATTTGTGCTTAGCTTTTCATACTCGCCAAGTCTATTTTGATAAACTGCTCATCTTTTATATGTACTCAATCATAAGCTTTTTAATATTTCTTTGGCATCCCATGCATGGAAGATGAACAATAACATGTTTATAATGATGCTCCATGGATGGGTAATGTGTCTAAGTTTAAGTTTTAGTAGTTATAGGTCTGTGAGAATCCATGGCGGGCTGTTGTTGAACTTCATGACCCTATTGTGGATGCACTCTTTAATTTTTGTACACTCATATAATTTTACTGTGGAGCTTACAAAAAACATTAATATCTATTGTCAAAGATAAAAATAGAAACAACATAATGACATCAATATAAAATACACAAAAATCTATTCATGAAGGTTAAAATGTAGAAAACATATAGTGATTAATGTAACAAAATATGAAATCTACGGATGAAGATCAAAATATAGAAATTATATTGTCATGAACATAGTGGACAATGAAATCTATGTATGAAGATCGAAATGTAAACAACGTATTATCATTAATGTAACCAATAATTGAACTTATGCTCAAAGAGCATAATGTAAACAACATCTTGTCATTGACATAACTGACACTAAAATATATGCATGAAGATCAAAATCTAAACATGTTACCATTAATGTAATGAACACTAAAATCTATGCACAGAGATAAAATATCAACAACATAGTGTCACTAATGTAACAGACACACAAATCTCTACACAAAAGTCAAAATATAAACAACATATTATTGTTAATGTAACAAACATTTAGAAATCCATAAGTTAATTAGTTGTTTATTTTTTATAACCTTTCAATTGTAGAGGAACATGAAGGAAGACATTGAGAAAATGGTTAACAATGTACTCTATATTATATCAAACTTATTCAACAACATTATTCATTCAGATACTCCTCTACATTAGAGGGTGAATAACTTAATAAAATAATCATTATATCAAAAAGTACATAGATGATTCAATAAATAGTTGAACAACTCATAATTTCTCCTTGAAACTCCCATCCCTTTTGTATCCTTTATATAGACTATATTTGCTCTTTTTCAGCATATACATATTCTCACGAAATTAATATGAAGTCTCTTTATACACATTTAAACATCTTAATGAGTAATTGGTCTTAAAGAATTTCCTTCTAAAATTCACCACTTACATATATTTACTTTTACACGTAAATTTGGAATCTTTACACATAAATTGCAATACACATTTAGAGACCAAGAACATGCATAGATATGAAAGAAAACAATTTTCCCCTTTTTATTAAGTTTATACAAATTACAAATACTCGTAGCAGAACACTTTAGTGTTCCACATTATTCATCAACTATAACTCCACACCTATAATCTAATATTAATTTAATTATTTGTATAAAACTAATAATAGTTGGCAAGCTGAGGCCTTTCATCATGTATACTAGATGACTCCATTTTATACCCGTAAAAACTGTTAAAAAATTCATATAATATTTTATTTTATTCTCATGTTCATATATTTGTCTCTAAGTCTCCCTCACGAGTCACCTACCTTATCGTGCATCTTCAGTTTGGCATGCATTATTCCCTTTGAACAATACCATATTTGATGTCATCTATGTTTCGAGAGGATAATATTTCGACCATGAAGATTTTCTACATGTTTCTAAGCGTAGAAGAACTTGATTAATTAGGGTTTCGAACATTATTGAAAAATAATTATCTAAATAATTCACTTTGAATTTACTTCGGATATAGATAATGCTCTTTAAAATCTAATTTGGTTTTGAATAAACATTTCTTATATACGTGTGTATGTTGCGGTTTACAAACCCTTTAGTGGGGATGTTACGTCCATATGAAGAAATCATAGGGGGTCCACCTTAAGTGGTTGTACCTTGTTTGTTCTTATTATGGAGCTAACTGGATGGAGACATCAAGTGAGGCTCTTATATAGCAATGTATAGCCACCCTGGAATTGAACCCCGAGGCCTTCTGCTCACAACCTATGGCACTCAACCACTTAAGCTATCCCCCCTCCCACCCCCATATATATATATATATATATTCCCAAGGAAAAAAATGTAATTTGATTAAGAATATAATAACAATACATTTGCATAAGGCCTTCATACCTTTCCTTTTTGATGCTTTTCAACCATTTGAATTTTTTTACATATGTAAGTGTCATGCATATTCCAAATAGAGTAGATTATCTATTCATATCATCTTTGTGTTTTTTATGTTCTTCACAAACGTTTGTCCAAGAATTTTATGCTTTATGTTCATCTTGTGATAACTAGTCTTTAGGGGAGCTAATTTGTCTTGGGTCCTGTGTGCATTTATGTACCGCAAAAACTATTCATCCAAAATATTTTTCATGTTTTTCAAAAAAATATGTTCCTGTTGGTTCAAGTTGATTCATTTTGTTGTTTCCATTTCATCGATGGGCCTATGGTAGTATTGAAAAAATGTTAGGTTATGATGTTTTGTTATAAGCCAATGACTGTGAGTGATACTTAGCCACTTCTTGGAGAGTTTACTTGCATGCACGTTCATTTCCTTGTAAACATGGGGACAAGAGTAGGTATAAAAACCTTCCAGTTGTCGCATAATTTATTCTAGTATTGTTAGAAGATATACATTTTGACATCTTTGGACTTTGTGTACCCAATTTACCACATTCATACAGTCTCCAAAAAACTCAATAGTTTTGCAATATTTTTTTGAAGAAAAAAAAATTAATAGTCTCAGAGGAGTGTGTTTTGCATAATTATTTGTTCTAGTTCCTAAACCCATTTGTATGTGAAAAAAGTGTTTGTCTTAGAAGTGAAGGATAGCTCCACCTCCACATTTATATTTTTGGGAGGCTATATCAAAGAAAGACCATGAAATACTTTTATCAATATATTCCACTGTTATGTTTCTAATTATAAGAGCATCTTTCTGCTATGGGAAATATGAGAGAATGTCCAAACTAGTGATTATAGTGATTATCAGGATTGAGGGGAGAATCTGAAAAAGTTGCTTTGTTTCAAGCTTTCCAAATTCCCTAGGTTGTGATTATTAGGAGAGCTTGATGGTTGGTTGTGTCGGTCGATGAGATCCATTTGGTCCATGCTTCCTTCACTTTAGATCCACTCCATTATGTTGGGATATTTCTTATTTTCCTTTGTTCTACCCATGTGTGGATTGAAAATGGACAAGTGATGAAGAGATGAGTTTTTGCTTCATTGTTTTGTTTACAGAGAACACACAATCCTAGTCCCGCATTGATTCATTTTTGCAATCTTTCCTAGATTGGGATTTTGTTTTCCAATGTCCACCACATGAAAAGTTTTTATTTTGGTGGACATTTTTCTTTCTAGAGGCTCTACCTCCAATGATTGTGTTTTCTTCTATATGTGTGACTATAGACAGTCATTTATAACCCAATTTTGGAGTGTAGAGCCCATTGGTTGCATAAGCTAAAATGATTTTGTCTGACATGTTTCTGATTCAGACACTCGTGGTTCTTAATTCAAATAAGATTTTGTTCCATTGATTTTCTTGATTTTATGGGAGGCCTAATGTGTTTACATTTTTCCAACCTTGCTGCCAACGATTAGACACATCTGCGTCTGTTATTTGATTTAAGTGAATGATAACTTGTGTTTTCAATGTGTTAATTAAATCTTGGGAGAGGATATGTCTTTTTTGGCTCTTAGAAAAGGGATCCGTCCCTATTCAAAGATGTTCTTTGTTCCTGATTTTCCAAGCGAGTCCTTCTTCTATTGGGGGAATTGATGGAAGAATAAATTTCCAAATAATTGACTTCCCATGTCTTCCATTATTTGGGATTCTTATCCAATTTATAACTATTCCAGATAAATGTATTTACTTTTTGATACTTCGGTCCAGAGGCTGTTTGTAGCTAGTAGTATCCAACCCAAAGTTTTTGCTAGTGCTTTCACAAAAGATGTAGATTTTTTATCCCCATCCCTCCTAGGGATTTTGGTCTAGAAATATTGTCCCATTTGATCAAGGGGGTGACTATATTTTCTGCTTTTCTAGTCCAGAGGAATTTGAAGTATATTTTCTTGGCCTTTTCTAGGATTCTCTTTGGAATCCAAGCCAAGAAAATCCAATATATCGGAATGGATTCTAGTACTGATTTTACAAGTACCGGTCTTCCTACTCTGGAAATCCATCTATGGCTCCATACAGTTATCCTTTTTTCTAGCTTTGCTAACAACCATGTTGAGTCCTACTTTTTGTATTGATTTAGTTTAAGACTGAAGCTAAGGTATTTTAATCCTTCATCCAACAAAATTAACTCAAAAGAAAACTGAGTGGCATACCTTTTTATTTCATGGTCCCCTATGTTGTGTTCTGTAAGATTTGATTTTTGTGGATTGATCATTATTAATGTTATTGTCCCAAATAGCTCTAGGATTCTTGCTAGTCTTTCAACATCTCTTCTTGATCATCACAAAAGATGAGGATGTCTGTAATATTTCCCATTGCACAAACATTTTATGCAATATTATTTTTATTTCTTGAATATAATTGGAAAACCTGGAATATACCAATTAGTCCTTGGAGAAGAAATGTAACTGAAACATTATGCTTATATGAAAAAATATGAATGAGAGAGATATTCATGTTGAATGAGAAATTATGCATGCAAAGAGTGGGGGAGGAGAAGGGTCATTCTCAGACAGTTGCATCACGTGTGGGAAGGCCAATATGGCATGAGACTTACCGTGGGAAACAAAACAACAGTGGAACAAAGATTCCAGGAGTGAAAAAAGACCTCAAATCCAGCTATAAGAGGAACGTCGCTCAATATGTTGAGGGAAGCTGGCTAGGGAAGAACTCTGCATTTTGGTAAGATGAAGGAGAAATTGTCTATGTAAGATAAGGGGATCCCCACTGGAGAATGGGACCGAGTCTAACTATCACCATTCTTGGCATGCATAACTAGCTTGGGGATGATTGAGGACAGAGGGAACCTCTGTGTCTAATCTATGGTTGGGTGGAACATGCTCATTCCCTCTTCATTGCAGATCATTCTACAAACAAGTTCCATTCTTGTTTGACGTTTCTACATTTTACCGAGATCATAGTATATCTACACTTGGATGAATGCGTGTTTCCATGCTTTTGTTTGATTATGAATGCTTGATTTAATGTAGCAACGAAAATGTTACTTATGCATTGGTGTGTTTTCATACTTTGTTCGAATGCTGGTAAAATGTTCTCTTGGAATCACTGGGTTGTTTTGTCTTTCGATTGAAATCAGGGCATGTATATTTATGCATATGTGTTCTTGATGATACTAAAACGATGATTCAGCAACACTAGATTTATTAATGAGAATGATGTTTCCGAGATAATGCACTCATAACTCTATTTTGATTAATGATGCCTTGTTTGTGGAAAATGCTAACACCATGGATGATATTTGGTCTTTGTCAGAGTTACCTTTTTGTTGTATAACATCTCTTGATAATGGGCTTATGGGGTTCCTGCATGTGTGGGAGGGTGTAAGTTCCAATGTTGACAAAATAATAAAAAACAACTCCAAACCTGTTGGTGGGAGCTTTGCTCCTAAACTGGGGAATGTCCTTTTCTTGTTTCTAATAAGTGGACTTCTTTTGGTTATATAATTTACTGATGATAGGATACACCCACTATGGCTGAGTTTTTTCTGATAATTCTTATCAACCTATAGAGAGGAGTATTCCTGTTAGGTTAAAGAACTGGTCATGACTTCCTTGGATGGATAGATCCCTAGAAATGGAATGCACCTACTCTATTTTATTTTGTTATAACTTTTGTTGTTTGGTTGAAGGTTGTGACTGCATTCTAAATGCAAGGTTTCAGATATTATAAGAAGCCATGCCTTGTCCTAAGGAAAACACTGCCGAATGAGAAAGGTTTTAAGCTTACAGGTTTTTTGCATCGGAAACGATAAGTTGAGAGTGATGAATGTTGGGGGTTCCTCCTTCCGCATTCTGCATAGAGAAAGTGCAAAAGCAGAAAGCAAAATGTATAAGTTGTTTGAATGTTGAGGCTTCCACCTTCCGCCTTCCGCATAGCATAAGTGCGGAAGCAAAAAGTCAAATGTATAAGTTGTGTGAATGTTGATGCTTCCGCTTTCCGCATAGAGGAAGTGCAGAAGCAGAAAGCTAAATGTATAAGTTGTGTGAATGTTGAGGCTTCTGCATTCCACATTCCGCATAGCAAAAGTGCGGAAATGGAAAGCCAAATTTTTAAGTCATTTCAATGTTAAGGCTTGCACTTTCTGCGTTCCGCACAGTGGAAGTGAGGAAGCAGAAAGCCAAATGTTAAGTCGTATGAATGTTGAGGTTCCCGCCTTCCGCATTCCACATGGTGGAAATGTGGAAGTGAAAAGACAAATGTTTAAGTCGTATAATGATTGAGGCTTCTTCCTTCTGCATTCTACGAAGCACAGAAGCAGAAAGCCGAATGTTTAAGTCATGTGGATGTTGAGGCTCCCTCCTTTTGCATTCCGCATAGAGGAAGTGTGGAAGCAGAAATACAAGTGTTTAAGTCGTATAATGTTGAGGATTCCCCCTTTCACATTCTGTATAGCAAAAGTGTGGAAGCAAAAAGCCAAATGGTTAATGGATAGGAATGTTGAGGCTTATTCCTTCCGCATTCCGCATAGCGGAAGTGCGGAACCAGGAAGACAAATGTTTAAATCCTATGTTTTGAGTGCGGAAATTTATGATGTTTACCTTTAATCTTAAGGTTTAGGTATTTTGAAGGATTATACCCAATTCCTTGAGAAAGAAACTATGCATGGCATTTTTTTTGTATTTATGCAAGTTATTTGGGGACGTTACAAATGGTATCACAGCCACAAGTTTCAAACCTATCGCCCTTTTTGGGAACATCCAGTTTTCATTGGAGCAAACCAAGGTAATAACTACATTTTTCTATATGATAATCATTTTTTGATCAATGAGTCCTGGTTATATACTTTGATTTTGTATTAAACTGATGGATTCTAATCAAAGTATTATAATGGGTGTATGATGGTTGATGAGTTTATTGATGTACCACAAGGGATTCTTGTATGGTGATTGATGCATGCATGGGTGTCCTCGGTAGACATTTCATGATGGATATAGGACTAAGGAGGTATGATGTCACAAATTGACAAGCAGGTATGCATAAGGGTCGTTGTATGAATGATTTTTGTTAATGGATAATGGCTTCTTGAATACTTTATGAGAAGGATTATGCTTGGGTGTTGAGGTGAAAATTAATAGGTTGTTATGACCCCTTTTGTTTCTCAACTATATAGAAGTATTAATGTAACTTAGATGGCTATACTACAACAATATGCATATGATGTGTTTACATGCATACTGTTTCCCATCATACAGAATTGAATTGTGAAAGTATATTAGAAAGGTTAATTGCATACCAGATCAAGGATGATGAAGATAAGCCATAATAAAAAAAATATAGTACTAGAAGTACTAAATCTTTAAATAAATTAAAATTAAAGTTTATAGGAAGGTTGATTAATAAGCATATCACTAAAGGCTCATGCAAGTGCAATTAGGATTAAGTTGTTGAGGAAGTAATGCATTAAGAAAATAATATCTTGACGTATCCAAAATCCATGGGATTTAATTAGTAACTTGCTATTACATTTCAGAATGGTCTGTATGAGTTTATGATACGAATAATATTTGACAAGGAATTATGAGTAACAAGTGGAGGTAGTCACGGTTTCAAAACACATTAGCAGATAGGAATTGAAAGATAAATGGAAATGTGTTAACCACATGCTTTAGTAAAACAACAACTTTGTGGCCAATAAAATCGTACATGCCTTGTTTGGGGTTTTTATACTCATGAATACTAAGTATCTCCTAACACCTGTGTGTGTTGACTTACTTGAAGGCTATCTCCAACACATGCTTGATTATTCATGAAAGAGAAAGGTAAGAACATGCATGTAAACTTAATGGTAATATGTATATCATAATATTATATACTTGGAATATGCATTTCTATTGGGTTTAGTAAAGTAAAGAAAGGTGGTACTTGAATGCAATAGAAAAGAAATAACCTTGAATGCCTTAGCTATAGGATGATAAGACTTTCTAATAGAGAAATTTTTCAGTTTTAGATGGCTTATGTTAGCTATATAGAGAAGTATGCCTATTAATTAAGGATCCTTTTGGGAAAAATAAAAAGGACACGGAAATTGTATTTTTTGGAATGGTTGTGTTTCCAATATTTTGTGGGATTAGCTGATGTCCAAAAATTCCAAGGGACTAATTAAATTAGTGTATCCAAAAGTTATAAGTCTCCCCACATAGTAGCAAAAGAACTACGGATGGTAGTATGGGTAGGACACACAGGGTATGAAAAAGCTAGTTGGGCATAATCTCTATGTAAAAATTTATAACTCTATTGGGATGTGTATATTCATGAATTGAATGTGTTTTTAATCCTCTGTTAATGAATGATAAACCTAGGCGTGAATTTAGTATTTCTGAAAGGAAGAGAAAGTGAGGTTTGTTGATCGCTTTCTTGACCAATCGGACGGGTGTTAGTTTAATAAACCATTGAGGATATCATGAATGAAATATGTTCAGAATAAGGCTTGTTTTAGGGTTTTAGATCAACTATTGACCACTACAAGGATCGATGTGGAAGTTTAAGATCATGGTAGAACTAGATCTATGGCTAAGGAGAGATTTCGCAAGCTAGAATTGCAACCAACATAAGCTTACTTTTCCTCATTCTTATGCTTGAGGATCGTATGGTGGGGATCTACAGGTGCAAAGATGAACGAAGCTAAAGGAATTTCATGGATTGAAAGAATGAGGAGGATAAAATGGAATTGAGTTGTGAAATTGGAAAGTAATAGTTACAAAGAGGATTCTGATCAACGTACGAGGTTGATCGTGAAACCAAATCAATAGTCCTTAGCTATTCCATAGGGAGAACTAGTGTGGACAAACAAAATTCTGATGTGCGCAAAATTTCTATAGAATCCACTTTACTGTGTTTGAATTCCACTGTAGATTTAGATCTGATGGTTGTCAGTCTTTTCGTAGATTCAAATAGTAAGTGGGTTAACAATTTGAATGGATGCAGAATTTTAGTGTAATACGATCTATAGTAATTGAAGTCCACAGTCTATCTAGGTGGATCAAGATCTAATGGTCCTCAATGATTCCACAGATTTAACTAGCAAGTGAGTTAACAATCTGAATGGATGCAAAATTTTAGTTTAATCCGATCTATAGTAAATGAAGTCCACCATCGATATGGGTGGATCAAGATCTAACTAGCCTAAATGATTTCGCATATTAAACTAGCAGGTGGGTTAACAACATCGGTTGGATGCAGAATTCACATGAAATCCAGTTCATCAAAGGTTGAAGTCTGCCCTTCATTGAGCGCTAGAGGGACCTTTTCCTGGGTTGGGTATATTTTAATAGTTCTACTAATTTTAAGAACATAAATAAATTGTGAACCAGTAAAGGCTATCATAGGGGAACTTGGAATCAAGATCGGTAAATTTAGGCAAGAATAATTGCTAGAACTCTTTTGATCAATCAACACAGAGGTCAAATTTAACAAGAATTGAATGGTCCAGTTTAAGGGAAGACTCTTCAACTCTTCCTTTGATATATGTATATTTTGCAAATTTCATTCACAAAAAAATTGGCATAGGAATACTGGGAATGCAAGAGATTTGATAGGTCATATGCATATACACTAGCATGCATATTAATAAATGTAGTACAAATGA
Organism: Pseudotsuga menziesii; assembly: GCA_001517045.1. Taxonomy (NCBI): domain Eukaryota; kingdom Viridiplantae; phylum Streptophyta; class Pinopsida; order Pinales; family Pinaceae; genus Pseudotsuga; species Pseudotsuga menziesii. The sequence goes on along the minus strand of LPNX011021509.1, from coordinate 307,509 downwards.
CAATGTTTGCATGCATATAATATTGCATAAGAGTAAAAATAATGAGGTTTCACATATGCAATGAACCACTACTGATAATTGTTTGATGTCTATGACATTGTGGTCAATGGAAATAATTGCAGGACCAAGGGCATAGAAGCATAGTTGGAGATGTTGGTGACACCATGCATGTGAACAATAGCATTGTAAAGGAAGGATAGGACAACAGATATATGATCAATGGGTTGGTGTTAGGGTTCTGTAACCCCTGGTAAGAGACCAATCGATAAGGTAACATCTGAAACCAATATGATTTGTTTTATCCTACGAAATAATAACAAGATGATGTTATCAATCTAATCCATTGTATTTATGATGGATCATAGTAGATAAAGGATAATGTCAAGAGCATGCTATGTAAGTATGAAAACTGCCAGTTATGAAACCAATATGTCTGCGATAGATGGAAATATTGATTCTATACAAATCCATGATAGAAATATTGTGAATGATTATTGGCGGTATAGTTGCAAGTACCAGACCTGGTAATGTCAATGATACAAGAATAATTATTTTTCATACAAATTTGAGAAAATGGTATAAGGAGGAAGGATGTACTTGGGGTACATAGCTTTCCCCCAGCCAGCTAGGAACCAGTATGCATCGCTGGGGAGGGCCATGTGTAAGACATCAGGTCAATCTTCTTTTTGCACACATTCATGTTGCGTAAGGGGACTATCATGGGAGTGGGGAGTCCATGAAGAGAATAACCCCTAGGTATTATGGTGTCCGAAAAGGAAGCACTTGATTTCGGTAAAACACAACTTCCAATGAGAATCCAAAAGAGGTATTAGGCTCTAGAATGGAACTGTCATGGATCAGCCAAGGAGGTGTTAAGTTTTGTAGCATCAGTTGAGTAATATATATATATATATATATATATATATATATATATAATTTGAGGGGGCTTGCATAGATGACCCTCATGTGTGTGTGTGTGTGTGTGTGTGTGTGTGTGTGTGTCTATATATATATAACCATGCCAGAACTTCTGAAGGAATAAATACATCCAAGGAGCACTTCGGACTTTGATTCCAAGGTATGCATGGGTACATACAAGATGCATCTTGTGAAAGCAAGGTTGTGATATAAATACATCATTGAAAATTATTTAATGTATAAAATGATAGTTATGAGGTCACTTCACGAACTGCTACATGGAAAAGGTAGTCATGTGTGATTGACTGGTCCGTTGAAAGGACAAAATTGTGTGGGATATGATTGTGTGATCATGAGTACTAGAAGTTTGTCTTATGTAAGTTAAAAATAACTTGCAAAATTCAATGATACATATAAAGTGACTATAGAACTGCATGTTGCAATTTTTAAAAATTCACTGTGATTCCTGCAATGAAAGGATGGTATGCAGGAATGTTCAAAATTGTAGGAAGAATTGGAAGTACCAGATTCCAGGTAGTGTGGGTGTATCCCATATAATAAAGGTCTAATTTCCCACAAGAAAATGCCAAATGTCTGAAGAGGACCCCATAATGGTAACGGAATGAAAAGGAATTCTAAATCCCAACTTTGGAATTTGTATATTGTATTGATTGCTTGACTAATCAAAAATTTATGTTAAGATGACATTTTATATGGTTGTCCAACTGGGGAATAAAAGTGTAAGTGATAAGGGTAAGAGTTTCCACTAAATATGAGGATGGTCTCCTGGCTGCAAAATCCAACTTCTGTAGGACAAATAATTGTAAATTCACATTTTGATTATCAATGCTAGTGATTATTTGATGAGATGTTGCAGAAAACCATGTATTATGGTCTACAAGAGAAAAAAAGGGATTAGGACCTTATGTTTGGGAAATTTAATGATACATATTTGAAATATTTAGGATGGAAATTTTCCTTATGATGACCTCCCATGAGAACTGCATTCTTGTATGACATGCATGCGAGAGGAGGGAAACATGCCTTGGGGAAAATATTCACTATTGACTTGAAAATGCCAATGAGAACTCGGTTGTTTAGCATAATATTGCTGATTTTTATGCAATAACACATTCATGATGTTGCAGGTTTGCAATTGTTAATTATAAATGATATGTACAGACCTCCTTATGCAGGACACCCTGGCTAGCAAAGGATGGTAACAACCCTCAGGGAGAAAATCTTTGGCAAGAATAGAGGTAGAGTTAAGTAACTATATATCTAATGGCTTGGGGTGTTANTATGCAGGACACCCTGGCTAGCAAAGGATGGTAACAACCCTCAGGGAGAAAATCTTTGGCAAGAATAGAGGTAGAGTTAAGTAACTATATATCTAATGGCTTGGGGGGTTAACAAGTGAATAATGAATGCCCATATCCAATAGGTTTGTTATAAACTATGCCCATTCTTGGGGAAATGGGAGGTAAAAATTTGGATTTCATCACAGGTTCACCATTAATGCAAAAGACACATGATCTGATTATGGTTGTAGTAGTAGAAGAATTTAAGAAAATTACTTGTGTACTTTTGTAAACTCAACTAATGGAACTAATAATATTGTAGAGAGACCTCCTGAAAGAGGTATTCCAACTGAGTGTTGTGCCAAAGAGGTTAATCCCCTGACCAAGATGTAAATTTACATAAAAATCTTTGTCTATAGGATCAGGGACCAGGAAGAGATAGATGAACAAATAGAGTGAACGATTCAAGTCATCAGAGACATGCTAAAATAATAAGTATGTGCACACAGATGGACAAGAATAAAGCAGTACTTAGGAATTAAAGAGAGCATTGCGAAAATGCACCTCGATTTATGTACAGAAGACTAAGAACACCGTGGATAATGTTACAATAAGGGGGGAAGGATGTAATATCCCCCACTGCACAAACAATTTATGTAATATTAATTTTACTATTTTTATTTCTTCAATATGATTGGAAAACATGAAATATTTCAATTAGTCCTTGGAAGACAAATGCAACTGAAACATTATGCTTATATGAAAAAAATATGAATGAGAGAGATAGCCACATTGAGTGAGAAATTATGCATGTGAAGAGTGGGGGAGGCGAAGGGTCATTCTAAGATAGTTGCGCTAGGTGTGGGAAGGCAAGTATGGTGCACAACCCACCCTGGGAAATGAAACAAAAGTGGAATAAATATTTCAGGAGCAGTAAAAGACCTAAAATACAACTATAAGAGAAACGCCGCTCAGTATGTTGAGGGAGGCTGGTTGGGGAACGACTCTGCATTTAGGTAAGATGAATGAGAGACGGTTGTGTACGATAAGGGGATCCCCACTAGAGAATGGGACTGATTCTGTCTATCACCACTCCTGGCATGCATAATTAGCTTGAGGGTGATTGAGGATAGAGGGAACCTATGTTCCTAATCTATGGTAGGGTGGAACGTGGTTGTTCTTTTTTCATTGTGGATCATTATACAAACATGTTCCATTTTGGTTCGACATTTCTACATTTTATTGAGATCAGAGTATATATACAGTTGGATGAATGTGTGCTTCCATGCTTATTTTTTATGATGAATGCCTAATTTAATGTAGCGATGAAAATATTTCTTGTGTGATGGTGTGTTTACATACTCTGTTCAAATGTTGGTAACCTGATCTCTTGGAATTACTGGTTTGTTCTATCTTTCGATTGAACTCATGGCATGTATATTTATGCATAGGTATGTCTTCTTGATAATACTAAAAGGATGATTTAGAAGCTCTATACTTTTTAATGAGAATGATGGTTTCGAGCCGATGCACTCATAATTCTTGTTTGACTGATGATGCCTTGTTTGTCGAAAATGGGAACTCCATAACTAATATTTGGTCTCTGACAGAGTTACCCTTTTGTTGTATAAAATATCTTGATAATGCACTTATGGGGTTCCTATATGTGTGGAAGGGTGTAAGTTCCAATGTTGATAAAATAATAAAGGACAACTCCAAGCCTGTTGGTGTGAGCTTTTCTCCTAAACCGGGGAATGTCCTTGTCCTATTTATAATAACTAGAGTTGTTTTGGTTATATAGTTTACTGATTATATGATACACCTACTCTCGCTGAGTTTTTTCTTATAAGTCTTATCATCGTGTAGAGAGGAGTACTCCTGCTAGGTTAAAGAGCTCGTCATGACTCCCTTGGATGCATAGATCCATGGAAATGGAATGCACATACTTTGTTTTATTTCATTATAACTTTTGTTGTTTGGTTGAATGTTGTGACTACATTCTAGATGCAAGGTTTCCAAGATGATAAGAATCCATGCCTTTTCCTAAGGAAAACACTGTTGAACAAGCAAGGTATTTATCTTATGGGTTTTTTGCATCGGAGAGGAAAAGTTGAGAGTGATGAATGTTGAGGATTTTTCCTTCCTTATTCTGCATAGTGAAAGTGCATAGTAGAAGTGCATAAATGGAAATCCAAATGTATAAGTTGTGTGAATGTTGAGGCTTCCGCCTTCTACATTCTGCGTAGCAGAAATGCAGAAGAAGAAAGAAAAATGTGTAATTTATGTGAATGTTGAGGCTTTCGCCTTTCGCATTCCACATAGAGGAAGTGCAAAAGTGGAAATCCAAATATGTAAGTTGTGTGAATGTTGAGGCTTCCTCCTTCCACATTCTACGTAGAGGAAGTTCGGAAGCAGAAAGCCAAATTTTTAAGTTGCATGGATGTTAAGGCTTTCACCTTTCTCATTCTGCCGCAGTGGAAGTGTAGAAGAGGAAATACAAATGTTAAGTCATATGAATGTTGAGGCTTCCTCATTCTGCATAGCGTATGTGCGAAAGTGGAAAGCTAAATGTTTAAGTCGTATAATGATTGAGGCTTTCACCTTTCGCATTCTGCATAGCGAAAATCCAAACATTAGAGGAAATTTCAACTCAAAATGGGCCTCCTCAAATGAATTAATAAAATAATAGTTAAAATAATAAAATAATATTTATTAATTTTGGAGGAAGAAAAGAAAAAAACTACTTTTTTGTTTGTATTTTTGACATATCTCCCTGTGTTTTCACTCAAATTTCGATCAAGAGATATGTCAAAAATACAAACAAAAAACGTAGTTTTTTTTATGATACCTATCCCCAAATTTATATTAAAAAAGTGTTTAAGTCCTATACGGTATTTCAAATTTAAAGAAATTTCATTGGCTAACACATGATGACATGGAATTTGAATAAAAGTTAAAAGGCCCGTTTTGAGTTGAAATTTCCTCTAATGTGTTTAAGTCGTGTGGATGTTGAGGCTCACGCGTTCTATTTTCCACATAGAGGACGTGTGGAAGCGAAAAGCCAAGTGTTTAAGTCATATAATGTTGAGACTTTCTCCTTCCACATTTCGCATAGAGGAATTGTGGAATCAGAAAGCCAAATGGTTAAGCCGTAGGAATGTTGAGGATTTCTTCTTTCGCATTCCGCATAGCTAAAGTGCGGAAGCAGAAAGACAAATGTTTAAATCCTATGTTTTGAGTGTGGAAATTTATGCTGTTTATTTTTAAGCTTAAGGATGAGGTATTTTGAAGGATTATAGCCAATTCCTTAATAAAGAAACTATGTGTGGAAATATTTTTGTATACGAATTTTATGCAGGTTATTTGAGGACATTACAATGTCATCTACAAGTAGGAGGTGTGATATTCTAATGGTATTTGTGATAACAATTCTTGTGAAATCCCCTTGTATTTTATTTTCTAGGAGTGTTTTACTTAGGCCTTTAGCCACCAGTAGGAATATGAGAGGTGAGAGGGGAAACCCTTGTTGTAAACCTCTTTCCATTGTGAAGAAAGGGGATGTTGATCCATTGATTAGGACCACGTAAGAGACTTAAGTAATGCAACTGATTACCCATTTGATGAAGGGATATTCGAATTTGAGGAGCATCATTAGCATTCTAAGGTAGAGCCAACTAACACGGTCAAAATATTTTGAGAGGTTGATTTTGATTACCACTCCTTTAAGCTTCCTAGTTTTGATGGAATGTATCCCTTTCTGTGCTACCCCAATGGCCTCATCGATCTGTATTCCTTCTAAGAACTGGAGCTGTTCAACAGATATTGTCTTTTCCAATACCTATTTTAGCCTTTGAGCTATAATTTTTTCTATTATCTTATAGGTAATGTTTCAAAGATAAATGGGTCTGAACTCCTCAATGTGGGCGGGGTGGTCATTTTTGGGAATAGGTGCTATAAAGATTTTGTTTATTGGGGGATGCATCCCTCCATTTTTCCTTGTTTCTTCAACAAGTTGCAGAAGGTCTTGGATGATTGTGTCATAGAGTGAAATAAAGAACTCGATTTTCCACCCATATGGACCTGGGCTCTTATCCTTCTTGAATTTGTACAGGATTCCTTTTAATTCTTCTTCTATTATTTCCTCCATTAGAGCCCTATCCTCATGGTTGGTGAATCTTGGGAACGATTGAGAGAGTATTAATATCTAAGTGATAGTAACTATATTATATGTTTTGAAAATAATTTTGAAGTGATTGATTCCCAATTTTTTAAACCTTCAAAGGAGGTTCTTTCCTCATTTTCCTCATTTATAAGTCCCCATATTGTATTTTGACTCTTTCTTCCCTTAGGGAAATCTTGGATTTTTGTTTTTGATTTTGTCTCTGCTTTCCATCCATATTGATTTGTTCTTTAGATGCCACACTTCCTCCTGTTCTTTTGGTAGTTTTCTTCTTTTTTATTCTAGTCTACCCAACAGATTTATGGATTCAAGAGTATGATATCCACCCCCTTCTTACTTCTGGTTGTGTTGAATTTTTTATTCAACCTATTTTTGTTCATGTTCATATTTTTCTTTTTTCTCGAGGCCCATATTTTTCCTCCTTCTTGATCTGCGTGAGATTTTGGAAGAAGTGTGCAGCTACAAACCTATGTCCTTCTGAGTTATATGGTTTCCAGTTGGATTTTATGAGTTGTAGGAGTTCTTCTTCTTTTAGCGAGGCCACACAAAATTTAAAATAGCTGGTTGGCTTACATTCTTCACCAAAAAATTTTAGGCAGATTGTGTTATAATCATAATCTCCCCTTGAGTATACCCATTGTCCGATTCTGGCATTTTTCAATAAAGTTCTCCGCAGTTAAAAACCTATCGAGTCTTTTTCCATCTATGTTTTCCCCTGTTCTTTTTTTTGTCCACGAGGATTTGATCTTGGTCGGTGCTATGTCAAAGAGATGATCCTCCCTTATCTTATGTTCATAAAAATATTCTAGTGGGTCGGTTCTATCCCTGATCACCCATATTTTGTGTGTTCCCAATGTAAAATTGAAATTCCCTCCTAGTATGACATTCTCAGTCTTTGTGAAGTATTTTTGTAACATGAAAGTCTAGAAACTTTCTTTGTTTTCATAGGGTTTGTAGATTAAATAATAGTGAATGGGATGTTCAGTTATGCTGAAATGATTTCTAGACCCATTCCTGAGTCAAATCCCTAAGAATTTTGGAAATTTTCCATCTTTGTATTCCATCCAATGGCTAGACCTCCTAAATTTCCTCTTGATACTTGGCCAATGAATTCCATGTGCTTGAAAAAATTCATTAGGAAGCTTGTAATTGAAACTTCTTCCCATAGGGTTTCTTGGAGTAATAGAATATCATGATTGTGTAGTTGCACTAGCGTTTTCATAGAAATGTTTTCTTTAGGGATGTGCTAAACCCATGCAGTTTAGGGAGGTAAACTTCATTTGGGAACCTGCTTTTGGAATTTTTCTACAGTAAGTGCCCCTTCTATGGTTTTTTGTTTTCCATCTACAATATCTATTAGAGATCAATGTTGCGCTGAAGATAAGCGTGTTGGTCTTCCCATTCCTTTTTGTTTGGTGTATGGAATTAGGATTTTTCCAAGTCCAAGGATTAGGTCTTGCATCTCCATCTGAGCCATGCTGTCTCTGGAGAGAAGGTGGAAGCAGATGGGCCTATTATCCAAACAAGATACAGAAGAAACTTATGTGGGGGAGACCGGGGTAGTTTTTGGATAGGTGTAACAAGGGGTAGGGTTTGGAACCTTGCAGGGGAAGAAAATTCGAGGTGTCTGTGGTTTGTTCTAGTGGAAGAATGCATGGGAGTGGATTTCTTGGTGAATCCAATTGATTGAAGAAAAGCTATTTTAATGAGAGCTCAAGAAAATCAAATGGATTTATGGGAGAGATAACCTTACCTGACATGTTGATAGTTGGCGGTTGGGATTGAGCTTCTGCAAGGGGAGGTTCTGAGCATCATGTTCCGTGCTGCATATGATCTCTCCCTTGGTATGATCTTGCTTCTCTTTTGAGCTATAGGATTTCTTTATTTGGTTGCTCCTGTTTCCCATATTTATTCTCCTTTTTCCTTTTGCCAAGAATGGACACGTCTTCGTCTCGCCGCATAACTCTCCGTGTTACTGATCATTTTCAAGGACTTCTTCGGACCCTTGCTAAATATTTCTGTGTAGTTTATGGCTAAGTGGCCATACCGTTGACATCGATGGCAATGAAATGGAATCCCTTGATAGGAAAGTTTCTGGAAGTGTATAGTTTGTCCCCAAATTAGGTTAAGATATTCCATGAGGCTTGTTCACACATTCATCGAGACTAGGATTCTTGATACCATCATTCACTCGGTTCATGTGAAGTACAGATATGTGTCTATGAAGATTCCTATTGCATTTCCCAAATCTCAGAAAGAATTCCAATTCCATAATTCAGAGGGAAAGCCTGGAAACCCTACCCAAATGAGGATTTCATCCATTCTTTTGCATTCTGCATCAAACATCGGCGTCCAACTTTTCAACAAGATGGGTGTGACATTGAATATCTAGTGTGTTTTATTTATTCATGATCAATCCTCATTGGTTTTGAATTTAAAGATGAACCATCTTCACGAGAGAACCAACATTTTTGGCGTATAGTCGAAGAACCCTGATGAGTTCTCCATGTGAGAGGCTTCCAATGCTTCTAGGTTTGGGTATTTCCCCCTTACTCTCCTAACGAGTGACATTTCTCCCATGTCCAAAGAGTGAGCTACTAAGACATTTACACCACATACTAGGTTTAGACTTGGGTAATCTGTATTCTTTGAGAATTGTTTTCTTCTCTTTCGGTGTGCAATCCGATCTTGGGAGTTGTAAATGCTTCTGGTGCAAGATTCGTCCTCTTTATCTAAGTCTATGGCTAGAGACTTTCTGAGATGGTCTGAGGGTTTCAGGAAGGATGCTATACAACCTTCTTTATTTTTGTCTAAAATCTCCCTAAACAGTGAGGTATCCTTTAAGCCTAAAGAAAAATCCCATCACACCTCTTGGTTGTCAAGAATGAGGTGAAGAAGGGAATTCTTGCATGGTGTAATCTCTACTAGGTTCTCCACATCTAGTTCTCTATGAATTAGCATGGAATACTCATCCAAGGTTTTAGCTATGGTTTCTATTTCTTGTAAGATGAAAAGAGTAAGCGTGGTTCCTCCAAGTTGTGGAGCAGGTGGTCTTATGACTGAGGAAAATGACATGCAGTTCGGGTCCATCACGATGTGCATCTTGCTGGGACTTCCGCTATCCTCCATCTTCGTCACGAGGTGAGAAGTCCTAGCTATTAGTTTGCTAATGTTTATGACAACTCCTCTTTGTGGAACCTTCGCATTTATCTCCACGGGTGTAGTAAAAACCGATATCATGTTATATGGGTCGGCGGAGTAATCCACATCATCTACGTTATGGTAGTCCATGCGAGAGGGACAGGTAAGGTAAGCACATGTTGTGCTTTTATCTGTACCATCCCACGTCTGCTTCCTTTTTACCCTAGTTTTCAACTAATCCTCGCATAGCCATAGTGGATTCATATATATATATATAAGTTAATAAAAAAAATTGTTGAATTTTTTTTCTTATATATTTATGTGTGTGTATATAATATTAAGGTACTAAAATAAGTTAATAATTTCTTTTCTTTAATATATATATATGAAACAAATTCAAAATGAAATTATTAACTCATATATATATATATATATATATATACAACTTTCGTCTATTTGACCTTAAGAAGGATATTACTTGCTTTCTTTAAAAATCTTGTTCTTGTGCTCAAAATAACTTTTCAAGCTCAATGTAATTTTGGCATGATAGGAGGTACTAAAGCTTTGTATTGTAGTAAATATTATGAAAGTGATTTTCATCCTCAAAAATCATAGAGTCACACAGAAGACAAACCCTTTCCCCATGAAGTTAGAGTTAGTTTTATCGCCTTAATATTATTAATTTAAAAATACATTTGTAACTTATATGTTTATTATTTTAATATAATAACATCTACATTAATATTAATATTAATATTAATTTTATTGTCAATATTATAATATTATGGATATCTTTATATATTAAATAAATAGTTTGATATATTTCATATCTTGATGTACAAAATTCAGTAATAAGATAAATAATTTTAAATATTATTATATTATTGCTTTATTAATATATTAATATGTGATTTATATTTAACATATAATAATTTTATTCATATTAAACATACATACAAGATTATATACATTTATATTATCAATATAATTATTATTAATAATATAAAGTTTATTTGTTAATTACAGATTTACCTTAGATTCAGATTATCTTAGATCAATATTTATCAAACAGGGTGTAATTTTAATTATTATTTTTTATTCTACGCAAGTTATAAGCTGATATTAAAATTTTTAATTAGTTTTTATTTTTTAAGAAATACATAAAGCTGTATCATACTCCAACTAAGATTCACCAAGTTTGAAATTTATGAATTCTATCAATCTCCTTCATCTCCAGTGAGATATAAACGCCTATTAATCTTAATGTAATAATAATGAAACCCTATTATATACCAACCAACTTTATTGTTTAAAGAAAATTAACATTATTGATTCTTCAATTTCTGGACATTTAAAATAAGCGTTCAATACCAATGTCATTATTAGATTACAAGCACTGAAGTATTTCAATGTTTGACAATACAAAAATTACTAAAGGTTGCACCATTTGCTCATTGGTATGGATTATAAGAAGTAGAAGTTGTGAAGTATCTATACCCACTTCTCTATATGGCCATTTGACACTCTCATTTGGATGATCAAATGTAACTGTCTAATGTTCAATATAGTTACCAAACTGTTTATGTCTTGTGTTTGTCTTCAAAATGTTATGATTCCTGAGATATGTTATAATTCACAGCCACACTTGAGTTAGTTTTTTCAAAATAAATGGAAAATAATTCACAGCGTCGCTGATCACTGCTTAAACTGATATTTTATTAAAGAAAAAAATTACTGTTGGTTGATTACTGCATACACTATTTTCTCTTGTACTAAAATGATCAATTGTTGATGTTTTGCAGACCCAGTTTATGTTTGACCTGATTCAACAGCTGCGCAGTAAGGTATTTTATAGAAATGATGCACAACTTCTAGTGAATTTTAGTTTTCATTATGAGACATCTCTTATTGCGGTATGCATTTCCATAAGAATGCACATAAAGGTAAAAGTAAACATTCATCTTGTTTTCTCAGTTATTTAACATTTTCAATCAATGATGCCTTTGAAAACTTACAGTGAGAAGGCCAAAAGGTTTTAGGTTTTACCACAAGGATCTATGAATGCATTCAACTAAAAGATGCCACTAAATATCAGTTTAACATTCACGGCTGTTTAAAATGAATCCTAGAAATGATTTAAATCCACAGAAGAATTTATATACCTTCTCATGTATCACAGATTAGTAATAGGATCGCCCTTGAGCCAACCATTGCCGTTGTTTTTTTGCGTGGTTCAAAGGCTTGCATATGTGTCTAGCTCGCTACATCCACACTACATATACATTCTCATGCATCACAGAGTAATAGGATTACATTTGTTTCAACCAATTTTTTTTTCCTTGGCAATTGTATTTGAGTTTAGCTACATTCAAAAGTAACCTCTCAACCTCAATATCAACAATCTTTGAACTCAAGCCAACTAAAAACTATCCCAAAAATTTACTAACCAATATTTTTAAACACAATAATAAGTTTTCTAAGTTAAAAATTTGACAGAACTGTTGAACTCAAAGTCAACCCAACTAAACTATCCCTAAGAGCTTAGTAACCAGTATTATTAAACACAACAATGAGCTTTTAAAGTTAAAAATATAACTTTTCTCAAATTTTTAACTAATTTCATAAATTACAATATTATATTATTCACATTTTTAGTGTTGATTATTTTGTTTATATCAAATGTAACAACTTTAAATATTTATTTTGACATTTTTAAATATATTTTTATATTTTTTGTTTTATAGCATTTTTAATTTAAATTGTATATTGTTTTTTTTTATATATCATAACCATGTATTTCTTTTGTAAAGTAAACATTTTTTCATTTGGTTATTTTCACTAAAAATTCAACTAATTAAACAAAACAAATATTCCTATATATTAAAATTATTTTCAATAATATTGTGATATATAAATATAATTATCAAATTAGCACAACCACTTAATTTGTAATTGATGAATACAAATATGGAGCAAGTTAAGTAACACTAAAATATATGTTATCCATGCCTCCCAACCCACCACAAATTATAAGTTACCTATACGTTCATTATGAATTAAAAGTTATCCATTTATCAACCATTAGTTATTTTTTATATTTTTTTCTCTCTCATAGTTATCTCCCATAAATGCTTCTTTTATATATATATATATTACAATTACAATTGTTTATTTCTAATTCCCAACTACAACCATATAATCAATATGGATTGTATATTTATCTCATCCTAATCCATAAATGAAAAAAAAGTATAGATTATTATCCACCCTAACATCTATCAACTTAATTAATTTTAATATAATATAAAACATTAAAACCTAATGTTGTAACTTTTAATTATGACTTTTCTCCACTATAATAATGTTATTCAAAATAGTAAGCAGGTTTCCACATTAATTCCATCAACAATGTTATTGAATTCAATTGATTAGATTTCTAGTAAATATAACAATATTTTATTTATATATATACCTTGATTTAAGGATCACCGATGTATTAACTTTCGATTTCTCCACTACCAACATGGATCCATCTAAAAAGGGATCTACCAAGCACCAAGAGTGATCAAATATCTCAAGGTGTAAACATTTTTTTAAAATAGAAGTGTTGAGTAAATATGTAATACAATGTTTATGGTTTTAGTTTATCTAATTTAGATTTTTTGTATATATGCAGTTCTAAATAATTTAAATTTAATTTAAGTTAACACATTATTTTTCATAATATTTTATTTTTTTTATAAAGAAAACGTGTCAACTCTAAGATGAGCACGGAAGGAGTTACACATGTCTTCCATACTGGGCCGTAGAATACACCTCTTCAGTGTAATGAAAATTTATTTAAACACTTTATTATTTTTTACCGAAAAATTCACCCTTTTACTTAATTTCCCTTTTGAAAAAAAAATAATTTCATACTTGTATGAGTGCAACAATAAGCACGAAGTGTTATTTTTAACAACCATTATTAAACTAACAATAGGAGCTTTAGGAAAGACTTTTCCATATCTCCCCAAAATGAGTAAAATAACTGTATGAGAATTAACTAACTGTTCATCCTATTGAAAGATATAGCTTTAAGCAATGAGATTCGGATTTTTCAAAATGATGCTATGAAAGGGTTAGGAACATACCTACATAGCTCCACCTCTATTTTCATGATCGATTTTACCTTCATACTAATTCATAACTTAATTCTTTCTCATCTTCGTTGTTCTCATTGTATATATGGCATCATTCAATCTTTTAAAACCTCTCAGAACACAAGTAAATTTGAACCCGAAATTTGATGTTAAATTTGTATGAAATTAGACAAGATGTCGCCTAACTATGACAAGGTATCCTACTTTTAAAGTTTAGTTGTCTTGAGTTGGATATCTGACGACTGGAACAATACATCGTATTTACGATGACCATTAGTCACATGTACGAAAGGTAAATCGAACGATAATTCATCGAATCTCTAACATACATTTCGTCGATTAACGGACATATGTTTCATCGATTAACCAACATAAGTTTCATCGATTAAATGATATAAGTTCCATTGGTTAACCGACTTACATCTCTAGGATATTTGTCAAAAATGCGACAGAATATTGGTCGATTAACCTACAATATAATCCCACCATGTGGTCAAATAACCAACATCATTTTCCACTAGTATAATCGAATACCCTACGACTAGTGATCGGAGATGCGATAGACATGAAACAAAAAAATTGAAAAAATCCGATGCCTTTGACATCAGTTGTATGGAAACATTGTGAGATATATTAATTTATCTGACGGAAATGTGACTATTGTATAAAATAAAAATAAAAATATATCCCCATCCTGAAATGCAGACCCACGTGTGATAAGATCTCACGAAAACGTATACTTGGTATCAAACATGCATGACTAAATCTTTCAACATGGGCATGGACTTAACCATTATAAATTGTTGGAAATCAATAGCTTTGTCTCCATTCTAACGCACATGTTCTTTAGTCTCATTTCAATGTATCTTTAAACATCAACAATGCCATAAACTAGTTGATAATAGAATCTAGGAACTACAGTAAAGAAATAAAGATCACTGACCCACTGTACAGTTCTTTTAACAAAATCATTGGGATGACATCATGAGAGAGATAATAGTGATATAAAATTACTAGCGATATTGTACTCTACAATTACCATAAGTAAACATAATTGGTCATGTTTTGAAACCAAACAAAATATAACTTTTGGACATTCTAAAAAATAATGTGTACAAAACTTCATTAATGTGGAAGAAATAAGATTATTTCTATAGATAACTTTATATAATTTAGCTATGTCAAGCCATTCCATATGCAATATATTCACTTTTTAAAAAAAATTGAACTTTTTGTTAGTTAATTAGGGTTTCATATGAAAAAAATCAAAATTTGTATACTTTCATGCATGAGACAGAACTGAAGCAAAACTAGATTCAAAACCGTACTCGAGTAATAAATTTGAAACATAATTTTCATCTCTTTCAACTTTAACACTCCAATGGTCACTGTGTTAAAGTTGGTCATTGAGATGATTTACCAATTTGCATGTACAAAACATAAAGAATAACAATATTACAATGAACTTAAACTAATAATAATGTACATGAAATAAAGTAGTAATAACAGCACTAGGAAAATAGTTAAGCAAGAATAGTAATAATGATGGTGTAGGACTATTTGAATCACCCTTATACTTAGATACTTTTGGTTTAGATCTTATCATTAAAAGGATAAGTCACGAGTGAAACTAAGGACATACCTTGAGAATAAGGTTAAGCATACACAGTAGCAACCAATATGACTTAACACATTGTTCCCTAAATCTTGCATGTATTTTGGATCTCCATCATTTTATTTTTCTAGAAAGAAATAATTCATTATATATTTCAAAAATTGAAATAAAAGAAGACATTCATATAGTCCTAGGTGGACTCACGGGGAAGGTGTCTATATTTTATACTTAACATAGTGCAAAAATAAAAACTGCTATGTATTTAAAAACTAAAAGGAAGCACCCTTCAAAGGACAAGACACATGTCCTTGGTTGTTCTAATATAAGCATGTAATAAGTCATTTGAAGCAGCTCTTACATAAGGCTTAAGACAATAATTCTTCTTTGAAATATTTTGGTCTAAAACTCTACCATATCTTCGCTGAAACTATGCCATATTCCTTGCCAAAACTCTGCTAAGTTATCCACTTTTTTTTTAAATCTCGTCATTCCCTTTACTGAAACTTTGTTAGTTTCTTTGTTGAAATTTCACCAGTCTCTTTGTTTCGTTCAAAACATGAGGGTGTGTGCAAGAAGTTGAGGGTCTCTTTTGGTGCATTAGATGCAATACAAAACTAAAAAACGGACATCCATCAAC
>LPNX011021509.1:274075-286575 GCA_001517045.1 Pseudotsuga menziesii | reverse complement strand
GTGATGGAGATAAATGTAGATTATTTATATCGTTGTTAAAATCTAGGTCTATGATTGTTGTTAGGAAAAACTTAAGGATAAAGATGATAAATAGTTCTGAACCAAGTTCTTATGTTGTCAGAAGTTTGTTAGATGCATTTAGTCATATTGGAAATAAATCTTGTTCAAAGGATCACAATGTAGCTCGCCATTTGTTGTCACAATCAACCGTGAACAAAAGCACCAGGGCCCTTCACCTTCTTAAGCCTACATCCAAATTTGTAGGATTGGATATCAAAGCACTCCGTAGGTATTGTTCTAGAAGAGAACAACTTGACTCTAGTGAAACAGATGTTTGGTCCTTTGTTGGCAGGTTTCCACGCTCCGATATGAAGCTCATTGATGTGGTAAAGGGACTGGTGCAATAGTTTTGGCATGACAATAGTAGACCTTCATCCAACCAAAAAGATGTACTAAAATTGAGAATCGGTTCAAGGGATCGTGAGCCCCACATTAAACATTTTCTTGACATGACACAAACATAATTATATGAGAGGTTTAGGCATGAACATAATGAACTTAACTTGGGCCAAAGATCCTTCGAGAAATGAAAACCATGATATTTTAAAATAAACACAACTCGTAACACATGTTGTTGTCGATATCACATTGAGTACGCTTATTATTATGATACATATATACATATATTGCGTGTTTTGCATAACACTCTTGTGTAGGAATGTTCAACTACATTGCCACCGACATCATCTAGAAATTTTATCCATAACATCTTGTGTAGAAGGACAGAAGGTTGCACATTTTATCAAAGGATTTGCATAGATGGGACATGCCCAAGGTGTGGTGGAATCGCATTTTTTGACAAATGCATATATGTCACCGATGAGCATGAACTTGGGAGACATGAAGTGAACTTGCAGTCATTCAAATATATCACGTATGATATCGGTGGAGGGAATGAAAGGAAACAAATACAATTGGTCACCTCTTAGGTTAGCAACGAGTTCCTGAATAGTATTTTTTTGTATTGATATCTATTGCTACTTCGTATATGTAACAACCTATTGATCTGTACATCTTTATTGTTGATCTACCAGGTACTGGTATGCAACTTCATGGAGGAATTCTTTGAAAAAACACAATAGTATGTAAATCATGTACATGTG
Organism: Pseudotsuga menziesii; assembly: GCA_001517045.1. Lineage (NCBI taxonomy): Eukaryota > Viridiplantae > Streptophyta > Pinopsida > Pinales > Pinaceae > Pseudotsuga > Pseudotsuga menziesii. The sequence continues at coordinate 285,412 of LPNX011021509.1, read as the reverse complement.
GCTCGTTGGCAAGATGAGCAGTTTAGAGCATGCAGGGATTCATTTCCTATTAGAACTATATTATCAGTGGTCGATTTTGCGGAAAACTACACTCTTTAACCACAAAACGAAATTCAGATTCAATATTATCACTTAGATCAGGTCAGCATAACGGTCCATATAACCTATAGACATGGGGTAGATAATACTAAAGAGAACGGGGTTATATTGAAGGAGTATCACTTTTACATAAGTGATGACAGGTGTCATGACTTGCTTTTGTACAACATAGCTTTCAATTGTTTTACAAACACTTTGAGGATAACAATATACAGATGGAGCAACATTGGATTTGGTGTGATGGTTGTGCAGGGCAATTCAAAAATTCCCGTGTCTTCCAGTGGCTGTGTATTCTCCACAAGAGGCACAAGGTGCCACATGTTTGGAACTATTTTGAGACTAGACACAGAAAAGGGGAACATGATGGAGCAAGTGCATGCATCAAGACTGCATTACGTAGGCAAGAGATGAAATTCACAACTATTTCACTCATCCAAGATGCAAAGACCATTGTTGGATGGTGTTCTTCAGTGATGGGGCAGGGAGCTAGAAGGAAAGAAGACCAATCATCTCAAAAAGCACATGTACATAGATATTTTTGGGAGGTGGTTGATGTAGATCGATCACACCTATATGAGTGCAAGACCATCCTAGGAAATCGTGCATTCCATTCAGTTAGGACGTTAGACAATGCTATAGTTGAAATGTGGACAAGAAAACTCTCTTGTTTTTGTTATCCATGTAGCAGTGGTGAATGGGACAACTATGAATCCATAGATTGGGTTGACAGTTGGGATCGTCTATCACTCCCCATTGGCCAAAAAATAACTTTAGAATTATCCCAGTTGGAGGAAAGCCAGTCGAGTATTTGACATGACTATGACCACATTTCAGATCTCATACAACCATGTTCGACTATTATGTTGATCACTTTGAAATGTTTGATGACTAGTTGTGTTTAGTTAGCTGACTCGTAGATGTGCACTTTGATTTATACAGGGCACATATACGCAGTGGTTTCCCCAAGAGACAATGAATGGAACACTAACTACTAGCTGGCACGTTGCTTGGATGGGGAGCAGACCCTCATTGTATCATTAAGCGACTCCGAGGGCAATGATTTTCCAATTGGGTCAGTGGTTATCAAAGGGGAATATTTGACACAGGTTTCCCAGGCACGAAGGAAAAAGGGTTATGTATCTGAATATTATAGACCAGGTCAAATTGTGTACCATTATACAAACTTAGTTATTGGCACAAACCTCCAGTTGCAAACGATGCCAAACAAGAACTCATCAAAGTCACGATACTTGTTGCCTTACTCTGAGCACAAGAGGCTAAAGGATACTGTTGCAATTAGAGGTGATCCCGATGGTCTAGTCGAATGACCAAAGGTAGGGATTTAGGTATGTGGTAGTTAGAAATTTTGGTTTCATGGCCTCATTCATTATTTGCAGTCTGATACATTGAGCACTTATATATTGATAAATTCAATACACTTCTACAATGGATTTGTTGTATTATATTGATACTTACATGACTAATGCCTTATAGCCCAAGACCATTATCTACCACTCTATCTAGGATATGTCTATTGCATTTTCCTTGAATCTTGAAGTTGATCCTATAAGGACATCTCCTTGAATCCGATAATTATCTCCTTCACTCCGATAATTTGCTTCTCCCGAGTAGGGATTCAACATGTGTCCTTGAAAGCTTGTAGGAGGTGGGATTCAACGTGTGATAGAATGATGGTCATTGCTCTGATCGAGGACCCATTGTCTCCGTTGGATTCAAGACATCAGGATAGTGCTAGGGTGGCCCTCTAATCTGGTTCCATGGATAAGAGACCATTTTTTTGGTCAATTTTGGAAACTAGGGTTTTGCTGAGTAAGTGAATGTGAAATTTTTTCACATGGGGGTTGAATTCACATATTGCTCGACCGTGAAGGTGTGGCTAGTGTTCCCACATAACACATGCCTAAACAAGCTTGCAGGACCCACCGGAATCCCTTTTGATGCACGGTTTCCATTATATTCCCCGGGTAGGGATTCAATAGGTGTCCCTGAAAGCCTGTAGGAGGTGGGATTCAACGTGTCATAGAATCATGACCATCGCTCGGATCAACAAACCGTCAAATCCGTTGGATGCAAGACATCGAGATAGTTCTAGGAAGGCCCTATAATATGGTTCCATGGATAAGAGACCATTTTTTGGGTCAATTTTGGAAACTAGCTTTTTGCTGAGTAAGCGAATGTGAAAGTTTTTCACATGGGGGTCAAATTCGCATAAATCTCGGGCGTGAAGGTATGGCTACTGTTTCCACATAACACATGCCTAAAAAAGCTTGTATGATCCACCAGAAGCCCTTTTTGATGCATGGTTTCCATTCTATGCCCCGGGTAAGGATTCAACAGGTGTCCCTGAAAGCCTGTAGGAGTTGGGATTCAACGTGCCATAGAATCATGACCATTTCTTGGATCGACGAACCATAGGCTCCGTTGGAATCAAGACATCAGGATAGTGCTAGGGTGGCCATCTAATATGGTTCCATGGATAAGAAACCATTTTTTTAGTCAATTTTGTAAACTAGGGTTTTACTTAGTAAGTGAATGTGAAATTTTTGCACATGGGGGTCAAATTCGCATATTGTTCGGCCGTGAAGGTGTGGCTAAAGTTCCCACATAACACATGCCTAAAAACGCTTGCACAACCCACCGAAAGCCCTTTTTGATGAACAGTTTCCATTCTATTCCCCAGGTAGGGATTCAATAGGTGTTTGTGAAAACCTGTAGGAGGTGGGATTCAACGTGCCATAGAATCATGACCGTTTTTTGGATCGATGAACCTTCGGCTCCATTGGATTCAAGACATGAGGATAATCCTAGGGAGGCCCTCTTATCTGGTTTCATGGATAAGAGACCATTTTTTGGTCAATTTTGGAAACTAGGGTTTTGCTCAGTAAGTGAATGTTAAATTTTTGCACATGGGGGTCAAATTCACATATTGCTCGATCGTGAAGGTGTGGCTAGTGTTCCCACATAACACATGCCTAAAAAATATTGCATGACCCACTGAAATCCCCTTTTGATGCATAGTTTCCATTATATGCCCCGGGTAGGGATTCAATAGGTGTCCCTGAAAGCCCATAGGAGGTGGGATTCAACGTGCCATAGAATCATGACCGTTACTTAGATCAAGGAACTATCGGCTCCGTTGGATTTAGGACATTGGGATAGTGCTAGGGCGGCCCTCTAATATGGTTCCATGGATAAGAGACCATTTTTTTGGTCACTTTTGGAAACTAGGGTTTTGCTGAGTAAGTGAATGTGAAATGTTTGCACATGGGGGGGTCAAATTCGCATATTGCTCGATCAGAAAGGTGTCACTAGCATTCCCACATGACACATGCATAAACACACTTGCACAACCCACCAAAATCCCTTTTTGATGCACGGTTTCCATTCTATGCCCCGGGCAGGGATTCAACAAGTGTCCATGAAAGCCTGTAGGAGGTGGCATTCAACGTGCTATAGAATCATGACCATTGATTGGATCGACAAACCGTCAACTCTGTTGGATTCAAGACATCGGTATAGTGCTACGGTGGCCCTCTAATCTAGTTCCATGGATAAGGGATCATTTTTTCGGTCAATTTTGGAAACTGGGATTTTACTCAGTAAGTGAATGTCCAATTTCTACACATAGGGGTCAAATTCGCAGATTGATCAACCGTGAAGGTGTGGCTAGCATTCCCACATAACACATGCCTAAACATGCTTGCACGACCCATGGAAATCCCTTTTTGATGCATGGTTTCCATTCTATGCCCCATCTAGGGATTCAACAGGTGTCCGTGAAAGCCTGTAGGAGGTGGGATTCAACGTACCAAAGAATCATGATTGTTTCTTGGATCAACAAACCATCTGCTCCGTTGGATTCAGGATATTGAGATAGTGCTAGGGTGGACCTATAATTTGGTTCCATGAACAAGGGATCATTTTTTTGGTCAATTTTGGAAACTAAGGTTTTGCTCAGTAAGTGAATGTCCAATTTTTGCACATAGGGATCAGCTTTGCAAATTCCTTGACCATGAACATGTGGCTAGCGTTCCCACATGGAACCTGCTTAAACACACTTGCACAGCCCACTGAAATTGCTTTTTGATGCACGGTTTCTACTCTATGCCCAATGGGTGTCCTTAGAAGCCTATAGGAGATGGGATTCAATGTTCCATATATTGATTACCATTTTTCGGATCGATGAAATGTCAGCTTTGTTAGATTCAGTACATCAGGATAGTGCTAGAGTGGCCCTCTGCTCTGGGTCCATGGAAAAGGGATCATTTTTTTTTGTTAATTTTGGAAACTAGGGTTTTCCTCAGTAAGTGAATGTGAAATTTTTACACATAAAGGTCATCTTGAAGGTGATTATAGATCTTCTCCTCATCCAAGAGATGTGAGCATTTGTATGATGAAATGTAGGAGGAGACAATGCCATTACGTCAGTAACCATGTAATGGAACATTTTTATGTTTAGAAACAAGTTGCCATTCTATTACACCATTATTACAACATATATTTATATCTTCACGCTACGAATGCTTCGAATAATACTCCATAAACATGAATTTATAAAACAAGATTCAGAATAGTACTTCTCTAATCAATTTAAACTATAATAAAATCACACATAAATTTCATCTTTTTCAAAGTTGTTACTCGAGGCCATTCATCAAATTCCATGTACATTAACAAAATGATAAAATAATGTGCAGGACATACATAATGTGCAGGATATAGTCATAACCATTATTTTGAATCAACCTTATAATACTTGGATACTTTTAGGTTTGATGTGTATCCCATGTATTCGTTAAATGAAATACATCATGCCAAACAATAATTTTATTTATGTAGACCACACAGGTGCATCACTTAGGTGTGTCAACTTTGTGTATCCTTTAAAATTTTGTTAGGTTGTTATATGGGTAAGGTGCTTTTGTATTCCACCAAGTTGGATCAGTTGCTTAGCTATGCTGGGTGCTTATGTGTATTAGGTATGTTCCATCTTTGTGAATGCAACTTGACATTGTTAATATAACATTATATTTGCAATTGGATCATGGTAAAAAACAATTAAAAAAATATGTCAATTATCTCAAGAATTATCAACATGTACGTGAATGAGAAAGTACTAATCAATTATGTAAAAAATGAACAATTCACCGAAAAAACCATTTCTAGGGGCTTACACTGGGACTCTTCAGTAGTAAGAGGAGCCATAGGTTGAACATCAACCTCAGTTGCATGCACTAATGGACCAGGGTGTGGCTACATTCAACAAATGATTGAATAGTTAGACATCGTGCAAGTCCATAAACAATACAAATGAAATGTACAATTACAAATATTCAAGTAGATGTACCTCAGTGTGACTTATCCCTATTGTAGATGCAGCATTGACCGCAGCATCAACAATCCCATTAAGGTCTGTTACAGATGACTCTACATCCTGATGCTATAAACATGGGAAAATAACATTAAGAAAAACCACTTATGAAGTGAATTCATAGCTAACCAACAAATGCCATTGGAAGTGTGTACATTACCATGGGATGAGTAGGTTGATCCTCATGCACACCTGCTCTGTTCAAGGAAGAGGGTCATCTAGTGTAAACAACCCCCTTATCTATGTTTGGACTACGAGGAGATCCAAACCAAAGAGGTGGTGTAGGGATATGCGATGATGTCTGCAGTCATAAAGTGTTACCATAGTTAGACATGGATTTGAATGGATGGAATAATATGTACTGAAAAAATAAGATGTTGTAATATACTTACCCCTACCTGGGACATATCTCCACCATGGGAGTGACCTCTTCCATCAATTTCTTACCCCTCTTCAGATGCTAATAGCATCTGCACGTTTAAAAATTATAAATATTAGCGATCTATAAAAGAGTGTACAGTAAGAAATTTGAATAATTTGAACAAGATTCAGTCATAACCCATGTACTTACATTATTCAAGTAATCGTAAATTCCACCTTGGACTATGTCATTGATATCGACGTCTCCAGCATCACGTTCTAAGTGGGGTTCCTGCAACTTCAAAAATTCTAAAATATTAGACAATTTAATAAATTAATCAAGACTAACACATGCATTAACAAAATTATATGTAATAACAAAATGACAAGTGTTTAAATATTACCTCAATGGTGGTTGTTTGGGCCTCGGGTACAACCACACCGGGTGCAGTACCACCCCCGTGAGAGGCATCAATGTCCTGCAAGAGTAAATATTGCATATATTATGAATCTTTTAATATGTTACATATAGTATGGAAAAATTAAAAATTGAACAATAACAGAGTTTTAAAACAATTTCCTTACCTGATCACCAGTCATCGTAGTGGTACCATGTCTTTGTTCAAGAGCATAACAGGGTCCCCCACACGATGTGCAGACATCTGGCTCACCCTGAGGCACATGGGATGTCGGTCTATCCCAACCAATAGATGTCCCTCTATCACCAGAAGCTGGTGGTTGTACACCAGTAGAGGAAGAGGGCGCTCTCTGGTCAATAGTGGTCATGTGTCAAGAGACCATCTCAGCTAGAGTAAAAAATGCCTCATGTGTCTGGGATGTCTTCCCTTGGTAGCTATGCATGAGGTGTAGGTACCTGTGGATTGGCATCTCTATGCCTAGAAATGGGTCGGTGTTGGGGCATCCCCCTACCAACTCCCTAGAAGCCCAACATGTCAAAATAGTTGACATGTTTCCCCATCACAAACTCTGGACACAATTTTTGGAGGAAGTACATCAGTACTTCTCTATTGTTATGGGGGGGAATGTCAGAAACCATGTACCAGCTATCCATCCAATTGTATTTGATGGGTGGAAAGGTGCACCACTCAATAGAAATATGTGGCCTGTTGATGTTTGGAATGCCATCCGTCCTAGGAAGTCTAAACAATGAATAGATGTGTTGTTTTGTTAATTTGAGCTTTTTTACGTCATTGTAACTTAACCCATCATCATATTGTTGTATTTTCCTCTTCCTGTAAGATGCGATGCTATACAAAGGATCATTCGATCTTGCAATCGTATCAACAATAGACAACAAAGAATCTGACAAGGAGTGGCGGAGCTCATCTGCACCCCTCCAAGTAGAACCAATCTCTCTCAAATGGGAAATAAACCTCAGTATATCCGCATTGTTATCCATAGTAGCCACTGCAATCATAAATACAAATAAAATATCATTAGAGATATAAACACATGATATAATGACATATCTAAGCACTGAAATTGTATAACTAAGGTACGGAAAATAACAACATATAAACTAAATCTATGATGTAAATTTAAAAATTGATCTTGAATTTTACAATAAAGAATTTAAACATTTAACATTTTTTCATTTCATATTTATGTCCTAAATTCAAGTATTAATTCCAATTTTTAAGTATGCATGTGTACATAAAGTGTCTTGAGTGCATATGTTGATTGCGAAGCACCTTTAGCTTATTTTAAGGCTTCAAGATTATGAATTTTCATCGAAATTGTGAGGTGCTAACTATTGCCTTTGCAGGACTAGCTCCCAGATTGTGGGTAGAGGCAACAACTATACCCTAGAATAGGTGGCATAATGTGTTGTTGATGGATAAAATACCAGTATAGGCAACGATTTTGTTAGATATGTAATTATTTGTTGTAGTGTGATGTTTTTTGGACTCCAAATTCTATTTAGCAGATCTTTATGGATTTTATGGTTGCAAGGGTTCCACTGGATTATATAATGTATGATAGTATGTGATTGGCATGTTTAATCAAATACATCAACCTACCTATGTATCTTCACGTTCATAGAGTCTATTGTTGAACTTTGTTGTCTTGACCTTAACAAAAAAGTACACTTCGTTCAAGACGAAATATTTGTTAAAAGCATGGGAAGCTTCTATACCTTATTTTAACACTTGGATTGTGAAGTTTCATAAAAAATATAAGGTGTTTATTGATGTTCTTGTAAGAGCACCTTCGATATTTCAGATAGAGGCGATGGATTTACCATGTTTGTTTATGTATTTTAGTGGAATATATGAACTCTACTTGATTATTTTTTAGTTGCATGCAAGCTTGCAACATAATTGACAAACTTTGCATATTTGGTAATTTTGGTTTGGATTCAAAATAGTGAAGTTCATTTGTTTTTTATGAGTTAATTGGGGTTTTGGTTTACATTGGGCATGTAAATTACTTATGCAAACTTGCAATGTGATTGACAAACTTTGCATATTTGTGGATTTTTGTATGGATTCACAAGGATCCTTGTGAATATGCATATGGAAATAGTGAAATTCATTTGTTTTTTGAGTTAATTGGGGTTTTGGTTTCCAATGGGCATGGGAATTTTGGGTATGAATTTTGGTAAATAATCAAAATTATTTAATTTTCATGATTAAATTGGGGAATTGGTTTCAATTGGCCAATTACATTGCGGTTCTTGTTTCCATTGGCCAATTCCATTGGGGATTTTGTTTCCATTGGCCAATTCCATTGGGGTTCTTGTTTCCATTGGCCATAATTTAATTTATTTTGGTTTAATTTTTCAATTTAGGGAAAATAAATTGATAAACAAAGAGAAAAAACATGAAAAGAAATGAGGAAAATACCTCACAAATAGGTGGTTTATCCAAAAGTGGAGATGAATGGCTTTGGCACACCCAAAAACATTCGCCCAGTCGATATTTTCTCCAAAGTAGTCCAATAGGCATGGGATGAGGCGAAAAAGATGCGCTCGACCTATTTAAAAAAAAGCAGGCTTTCCAAAATGCACACACGATTTTGTTCACTAAAACGGAGGCGCGATTTGGTTTACTATCGTAATTGGCATGCCTACTGGCAACCTTGGGACTAGGCTTGGCAGGTTCGGGATTACTTGGGATGATTTCTTTTTTTTGGATCAAGATTGATTGACTTCACTCCACCATTGCATCTAAAACGTCCCTCAACTTCTTGCACACACCCATGAACATAATATGGAATGAAATACATAACATAATATGGAATGAAATAACCTGAACATAATCTAGACTAACAACAACATGGAAAATAACACGAGCATAATATGGCATGAAATACATAACATGAACATAATATGGAATGAAATTGTAAGAAACATGCCTACTCTCATCACATCCCAACCATTGTTAATTTTATGTAGTACCCATAGTTCCAAATCATTCAACCTCCATAAATATATAAAAAATCAATATAAGCCATATTTGTACCATTTAATAGTCTAAGATGCATTTTTATGTGAATACTAACATACCTTTACAATGCTTCCCCTCACCTTTTGGGAATTCTTTCTGTACAAACCCCTCATCATCCTCGATTCAAACATGGATTTACTCGATGAGAACAAAATAAAAACTTGATAGAACATACTAACACTCATGAATAATATCCTCTTGGTTTCGATAATAATTGATTAGAGATGTCTAACATTGGAGCAAACTTCCCTTGATCTAGAGCAACAATGAATTCAAAATTGACTTTGATGTTGATCTGTTTGATCAAGGGGGTTTTCTCCAAGATTAAATGAATCCAATAAATTATTTTTACTGATCAGGGCTAGCCACACAAAGACAAATGTTATTATGGCCCCTCACAAACCTTACATCACTCTCAATTCCCCATAACCAATGCATGTAGTAGAACAAAAAACTTAAATTTATATGCAAAAATGTGGATTTAATTTATTATAAAAAATAAGTATAGATAATGTTTATTAAGTCACTTCTTTCTAGGGTTTTTTTCCTTTTTTTTATAAAATCAGCAAACAACTTGTCATCTAGTTCTCGTCGCATATACAACTTTTTGTATTGTCTTCCTAGTAGAGTACTCATGACGTGGATGTTGCTACAAAGGGTAGGGATTTGCTGCAATAATGTAAAAATGTTAAATTGTTATCTTATGAATTGATAATGACTAGTTTTTCATTAAACAAATAATACATAGGTGTTTTTTACCTGTTGTGACCACATAATGTACTTCGTGTCCCTATATAGGCTCATTTGGTATAGTATGGAGGTTGTACATTCTCTGTAGTTGGAAAATGAAAAAGTACAATTGATATTCACCATTTAAAATGAACAAAATTAAATTGTAGAATATGAATTCATTCATTAAATGGATTTGAAGCATGACCTTCGACAGATTGTCATCCATCCTTGGCATTAGGTGGATCGTTGATTTCCTGCTCAAAATTGACTCGGTATTTTATTGCAAATAATTATAATGAATAGAATTCACAACTAATCATTCTTAAATAAACTTCATTGATTTTATATACCTTAATGCAAGATGGATCACTGGAACACTATGTTTTCCCAAACAATCTATTTCGTCATTCAACAACAACTCTGAATCTATGTTGGAGTCCAACATTCAATTCTTCCTTCGTAGGAACTTCATTGAATCGATCGACGTGAATATTTGCATAATGCCATGAAATTACCTTTTAAATTTCAATAAAATGGAAAATAAGTTGCAATTTTTAAATTTTTTATTTTTTTGGATGTAATATTGGTTTTTTGATACTTACAATTTGTGTTGCCAAAATGGAATAACCACCAGGCCCAAGCTTGTGCTCTCCAATTTTTTCCTCTCTGGAGCATAACTTAATCCTATATTGAATAAGTGTACATCACGTGGTCCCCCTAAAAATGAGCTCCATAGAATCTATGAAAGAATTAGAAGTAAAAAATGGATTGCTGGTAAAACAACTTGCTCAAAAGGATACAGAAATTTCACACCTTAAAACTGAAGCAACTTGCAAAATTCAAAATAGAATTGAAAACTATCTTGACAAAGAAACTAAAGCAAGATTCAATCGAAACTTGATAATTCTAGATAAAATCTTGAGCAATTCAAGATATTCTAAATACAAAAGGTCCTTAGCTATATAGAAGCAAGTTATAATATATGCGACAAGGAGGAATCATTTGTTCTAGAGTGACAGGATGTATCTAAAGGGAGGTGTTGAGGCCTGGGAATTCGCAGGCGGCAACAGTAAGGGATTCTCCCCAATCAACGTTCCCAACTAGCCCGCTGAATGTTTGGTATAGGGAATCCGTCCGGTTTACGGTCCGGCTACCGTAGGTCAAAGTAACAACAAGGGTTTGCCGGTTGCGGCCCGGTCCATCGGAATTTGTATTTTGACTTAATATGCAATGCACATGCCTATCTAAACCATGCAGGGTGATAAGGATGCCAGGAACCACACA
>LPNX011021509.1:125723-264421 GCA_001517045.1 Pseudotsuga menziesii | reverse complement strand
ATAGATAGATAGATAGATATCATTTTTTTTGTGCAATTATGTTTATTATTGTTTCAATAGAAAAGTTTTAAGTAGTGAAAATTTGTTAAAGTTAAATAATTTGAAATCTGCACAATATACTGATTCACCCCCTCTATCAGTATATAATATAAATCCAACACTAATGTAGGATCAAGAAAAACATATGGTTGGATGTGCAAACGCCCTTTTCATAGAACTCAATGAGAAGTGGGTGACTTCAATCCCTAACAACATAAATACCTTAAACTAGTTCTACACTATACTTCAAGACCATTTATATTCATCCAATTGTGTCTAGATCATCTAGATGCATTGGATTCAAATCTATTATCTTTCCACTTGTTGACGGGCATATGTGAGTATGCACGTAACGGGGAAGACAACCCAGACCGGGATCCTTAGAGAAGGTTCCAAGCTGTTTGGGATGGTTGTTTCCGACAGGTTTAAAGGCTCTGTTAGCCTGAAAGTCTAACTAAGTCTAAAAGATAAAACTAGAGCTATTGCTTTAGTTAATTAAATCTAATAAATACCTATGAATGTACAAATTAAACTAGTTAATCTGCTTACTAACAAATTAGTAAAATTAATCTATTAACCAAATCTATTTAATTAACTGAACTTATAAATAATAAAAAATTAATCAAACATGTTAAATGAGTTATAAAATTTGCATTATTAACAAATATACATTAATTACAAAAATCAGAAAATAACCTGAATGTGATATGAATATAAATATTTGATTCAATGGCTGTTTTTCATAAAATAGTTTACAAGAAACAACTATTGATCTGTTCTAAACATTCCTATCCCAATAAGGAGCGATAAAACATTTAACCTGATAACAGATCTACCAATGAAACTATTGCATTAACAATCCTGAAAGTATTCAAAAGAAATTCTGAAATTAACAAGACCATACAATAGGAACATACACCACAAATGGCATGATGTCAAACATCAGTAAGCCGAGCCCAGTACAAGTCGATAATTATAACATATATTTGCATAATTCTGAAAAGAGATCATAGCAAACATGAATAATATAGAAAAAATAAACAACAAGACTAAGCGATACACATATACAAAGTAGAAATACTGTAAATATATGTAAATATCACCAGTTTAACAATCTGTGGCTGATAACAGCAAACTGTCTTGAAAAACAGCAGTCTTGTCCCTTGTTTCTCCCAAATTATCGACCCCTCCTTTAGAAAAAGCATTCCCAGAACCTTCAAGAAAAATCTCTTTAACTCTTTCTAACGCCCTCCTGACTTACTGGACAGCAGCGTCTCCATTCTATTTGCAAATATCAGTTTTTCAAATAGAAATAGAATATCTGAGAAAACGTTCACTCTATTCTGCAGAGACTCCAACCCCTTCTACAATCAAATTCTTCTCTTCTTAAATAAACCACAATCAGAAGAAATCAAACCAAATTAAGCTCTGCACACGCGAATTTTTGGAAAGAACCGTTTCTTTGCCGGCCGCAACTGCAAAAATCGTGCTCAAAGGATCCCCAAAATCTCCTAGAATCCATCATGTTCTGGCGAAATCCCCTTGACGAAAACTAAATGGGTCCGTTTTGAAGAAAACCCATGTGGCGGATTTCTTAGATCTGCCACCATTTGCTCACAATGTAGCTCATAAAATCGCCTGTCAGTTGAGAACGCGTTTTTAATAACTGGCTGAAAATGAAGTTCATCTCCCGGCAGTTTCTCTGGAAATTAAATTACTGCTCCTGATTTTATTAGAGATTATCATCACAAAAAACTAGATCAAAACCAAAGAATCAGTATTGCATAATATCTGGCATGAGATCATGCGTAAACCTAAACTTCAATAGATAACGTAATTATATGCTCCTTATTTTATGAACCTGCATAAAAATAATCCAATCGCTCACATAAAGAAAGGCAAAATTTGTAACAATAATCTAATAAAAATATAGAGTAAGAAAATAGAAATAAAAAATCATCTCCCTTTCTCTCGTTTTCATGAGATTTGTTTAACTCCATGGTCTCAGGCACCGAATCTTCTTCAATTGATTTCATATCCTTTTACGTTCTGGCAACTCTTTCTCATGCAACAAAATCAGTAGCGACTAGCATGTGTTTCATATTCACTGCTTTGGTAAATAACCTTACTTATGCAGAGTCCATTTTCAACTCGAGATCGCTGGATTAAACCGTCTCTTCTCTTTAAAATGCTGGCAAAATAAATATCATCTTTTATAGAAATCGTTGAGTTGGCTTTTCTTGCTACCTGTTCACAAAAGAAAATATGAAAGGATAAACATTTACATAATCATTTCCGCATCAATCGTCCCCTTTAAACCAATCACAAAAAAGCATAAAGTTTATTTAAAAAATATCATTATTACGTTATGCTAATGGTGAGGTTATCCGGAAAGTAAAACAAATCAAGAATTGGAATTTTCCTTTCAATTATCGCACGTCAAAGTTTTGATGATATTCATCTTTTGTGACAAATGGAATGATCTACTTTAAACTCGGAATGAAGCATTTTGAGTTTGCAATTTCATGTTGTGATAGACTTAGGTTGAAATAATCCAAGCCCCAATCATCGTTACGTTTCTTTTTAACGTTAAATTAATCATGATCTTCCTTTAGTAACGAATATATAACTTCTTCATTATATGGTTGTTTTCTTCTTTTTTTAAAATATGAAAAACAAATCCCATAACCCATAGCATTAACTTCGACCTTTACATGCAATAATAAAGATGACATATGAGGACTGTTATAAAGATCAAAATAATGAGGTTGTGTTATGCGTAACTCCTAGATTAAATGAAGAGCCTTAATAATTCGAATGGATTTTGGTAAGATGCCAAGAATATAATAATCAACCTTAAACCTTATTAGTATTCATGATAACAAAATCACATAATAAAATCAAATGATAAATATTTGGATAAGATTTCAAAATTAGTTTATGACAAATTATTAACACTTATCCACTCAAAATAATAATTTCAAAATAGTGATTTTGTCAACTAATCCATAGTTTGCAAAGGTTTTCTTTAAAAACATTGAATTTCATGTTTCAGATAGCTGCTGGAATGTCACCATTTCAGTAGCTATCAATTCTTTAGTTTTGTTATATGAAATTCAAATATTTCATCAAAACAAAATACAATTTTGTTGGATGAAATAATGGTTTTTAAAGGCTGTTGGGTAGGGGCACAACACCACTTCAAGAGTACAACAATGCATTGAATTATGGTACACATTTTAGACACAACTCTTTGTTTCAGATTCAAAATAGGTTCTAATAATTGAATTTAATTTTTCTTTACAACATGCTCTTATTCATGAAGTTTGTTTGGTGCATTTCTCTTCTCTTTTGTTGGATTTTCAACACGATCTAGCTACTAAAAAGAAGCTAGGGAAAAACTTAGTTTCCTTTCATTATCCATCTTGGTTTCCTCCTTCACACCAACTTTGTCCCATGGGTACCAGTTCTCCTATGGTTTCCACAACCCCACCCCCACTAATAAATTATTTACATTCCATAAGTGATCCTCTCCCAATATAGAGGAGTGCCATGAATTACAGTTCCCATGCTCTTCCAAGACCTTGTTCTTTGAATCTAATGCACAACCTACACATCAAGTTGTATTCATTGGTATGGAAACCCATACAACACTTGATTCAAACTTCATTTTGATTACATATGATCCCTCTCACCTGTACCATGCTCTTCAATCAAAATTACTAGATTATATATCATCTCACTAAACTAATTATCAATAGAAGTTTCCAAAGGAACATGGTCTACTCCCTTGTTAAATAATTGAATTTACTTATAACTCCTCACTCTTATCCACATCTTTTCATGAGGGTGAGTGAGGGTTCTCATTCCTTGTTTGTGACCCGACAATGTAATATGACCTTTTCCATTGTCCCTCACTTTCAATACATAGTGTTCTGTGATGTTACTCTAGTATATTATGTTAAAATATTGATAGGGATACCTTACCAACATGAGAAATTACCACATATGTTTCTCACACCAACACATACAATGTCCCTAAGGATGCTTTGCATTTTTTCTTACACTCATTTGTTGCTTTCCCTCTGGAAAATCTATCTTGTAATGATGTTGTAAATAAAGTTTCCCTCCATTAATTTTTACATCTATGTATTATTTAAAAAACTAATCTTGATCAACTGTCTCATCCCAACCCTAATCCAACATTGTTGGAACCCTTCCTCTCTGACTATGAACATGTTTTTATTGAACCTATCACCTTTTCCACCACATGAAATATCAAGCATACCATTGAGCTTGTTCTTGGTTCCCCCATCAAATACAAAACCATATTTTCTAACCCCTAACTGCTTCTTCCATAGTAGAATTCTTACCTATTATTGAAAATATTTGTGCAAAGCCACATGATTTATTTAGTTTACTATGTGATCTTTATCTAAATCCCATTGGTCCTCGAGAATAGAAAAAAAAAAGAAAATTTACTTAGGTTTATGTGGAATTAGAGTCGACAATTTAGTCACACTTTATTGTAAATTTGAATGTTTCTTTTCATTCTTCTTTTTGTTCACTATTTTTTTCCTTATATACCTTGAGCTATTTATTCTTTCCCTCCCTATTATGTGGGACAAATTGATGAGGCCAAAAAATTTTGAACATGAAAGGACTAATTATCATTTTTTATGTCCTATTAGTTATGTATTAGTTTATGTTAAAAGATTAAACATAGATTATTATTGGAACTAGGAACAAAAACATGTGTTTATCTTTTTCAAAATGCACTTCGAGTTATGGTTTTTTCATAACCTTCTTATGAAATGGAAGAATTAAAAGAAGGATATATCTTGTCCCATTTTATTTATTATGAGGCATTGACAATTATTTTTATTTGAAAAAATAAAAATAGAGACCCCAACATCATCATATGGATAGGAAATTGTAGTATTGAAATAAAAAAAATGGGATTGGTAGGTATTCAACAAAATTGGAATATGAAATTGTAAAATAAATTCTAGTTGCAAGAGAAAATGGATTGCATTATGCTTCTATTAAAGGGCGGATAATTTGTTAGCTATAATGGGACAATGTTTTCTAGAAACAATAAACTATAACAATTCTTGTTCTAGAAATAAACTCATGCATGGAAGGTAACATTGAAGACCAATTTCAAGATTTATTATGGGCTTTGGCCTCACAAATTCCTCTGCAACTTTTATGAGACTCATTAACAACATGTTACGTCCCATCCTTTCACATTTTTTGATTATTTATTTTGATTATATCTTGGTCTTCAATAATACCTCAGATGCACACATACTTGTATTTTGTCAACTGCTAGATATTTTATGTCATAATCAACTGCGGGTAGGAAAAAAAGTTATGTTAGTCCCACACTCTATTTCTTATTTACACATCCTTGTGTTTGTCAAGTACTATATTTTTTTTTTCACATTCAAATCCAGCTGAAAATAAAAAAAATTAATGTATGGCGAACACTCTATTTATTGTTTGGTATTTTGTATTTTTTATATAAAGTATTCAACTACACGCTTATAATGTCAAAACACTTGTACACTGAATCTTATCCCACACTCCAACAGACCATAAAATTTTTCTAGTGATGTCATTAGAAGTTCAATTTTCAGTTTTCTAAGCTAGCACACCCTCTCCATGTACTTTTCAATATAAATCTTTGTTTTTTTTCCCAACACAAAATCCACGTTTTATCACCTCAAACATCTCTTGTTCTGTACCCTCATCTTGAGACTACTTGACTTCCATAAACACTTTAATATAGAGTGTGATTCTTCAATTTATGGCCATCATCAAATAAGGAGTCCATATTGCAAAGTATCATTTCAAAGCCTTATCACATCCAAACTAAAGTATAACATATATGACAAGGAATTTTATGCATTGGTTCAAACTTAAAATATTGGCATCATAACTTTAAAGAAATTGTGCTCCACATGTATTGCCATGCATCGATCTTTTTAAATTTATAACCAATCCCTCAATACAAATGTCACATCAAACGAGTTTCCCCTATCAGATAGTTTTATCTATTCCTCATATACAAGAAGGGGTTACACAATGAAGTAGTCGATATTTTAAGTAGTCAGCCTATCCAAGTGTACCAACCTTTGGAGACGATAATGACAACTTTTGATGACTCGAAACAACAATATGTCACTTATATAGTTTTTAGTACATTTGTATATGCACTAAAATAACTAGAATAGTAAACTTGACACTATTTATGGATTGCACACTCCAAGAGGGTTGGTTGTATCATTTGCAATATATTTGTGTTCCTAATAGTCTGACTCATTTTCTACTAATCATGGAAGAACATTATTTTTTCTCTATAAAGGACAACACAATGTTCATAAGAGTTTATTGTATCTACATGAATAATTTTGTTGGCCTTATATCTCCCAATAAGTTAGTGAGTTTGAAAGACAATGTGTCTTGTGAAGCCATAATAAGCTTACTAATACAACCTTGGATTGTAGACACCACTTCCACTTCCTATAGAACCTTGGAAGGATGTTTATATTTATTTTGTTTTAGGATTTTCACTCACCCTCCATAAACATGATTTGTTGTTGTTGCTATAGTATGTTGTTTTTCCAATATTTCTTTATCTCTGTCGTAAAAGAGGCAAATTATTGTACAGTAGATAACTTAGTCTTGTTTTTATTCCTTGTAGGACATATTTTGTCCTTCCTCAAACTATTACTTTTGATAGGGATGCTCATTATTTTAGTCATTTTTGAAAGGTACTTCAGCAATTTTTGCATTGTAAGCTACAATAATTAGCTTTTATCCAGACCCAAATCAATAGCCAAACTGAGCTGGTAATTCACACCTTCATCCAACTACTTTGAGAAACATATTAAAAAAAAGGTATTTGGATCACACATTACCTACAGCGTAACATTTATATAATAGAGAAGTGAAGTCCATCACAAGATATTATCCTTTTGAAGTGTGTTATCGGTACCAATAAACCTCCCCTTTTGAGTTCCTATACACCTTATCAACTTGTACTCTGACAACAACTCAATTCCTAGAAGTCATATCCAAGTACACAGTACACTTTAGAGTGACCAATCACACATCAAGGTGTTATGTGAGCAGTGTCATATCATGGTGAAAATCCTTCAGAATAAAGATCCCACTCCCACCATAATTGGGTATTCATTTGACAATTAAAGCACAAGCGTATGCGCCTTCTAACAATAATTAATTTCTAAAATAAGTTGAAGCATACATTCTTACTAGTTGCATAAAGGAGCATGATCTATGCTTTCAACCCTCTCCTTTTAACATTATCTAAGGTGAGGACCATGTTGCTCAAATCCAAGTATGTGGAAACTGTGGATTTATGGAAAGCATGAATATTCTATAAGATGGAACCCCACCTTTTATGCACCTTCGATTCCTTGCAAGAACAATATCATATATCCCTTCTTAAGATAATACTATATGCCAAATAACTTCTGCTAAACAACTATAGGAATTCCATTTGTGTATTTCTTTCTACGGCATTAAAGCAAGACATATCTTCATGATCTTAATGAGAATTAGTTTTGGAATGTAGTCTAGAGTTTCAATATACGCAAGTAAATTTAATTTCACTATTTGCCTTATTTCAACCCCCCATGGATAACCATTTGTTACTCCTTCAACCTATTATAGTATGCAATAGATCCCTATCCAATATTTTTTCCATTATCATTTGATTTCATATCAACACCCATGAATTTTTGTTTGGATTCAAATGCCTCTTATTTATAAGGTAAAATTTCCAGTTCTACATTTGATTTACCCTTGATGGTTATTGATCTCCATGCTAGTGTCTTTGTAAAATAATACAAGGATCCTTTAATAGGTATGTGAATCACTGGCATTGCCCTTCCCAAACAAGAGGATATCAACAATGAATAAGATGTGTGATGGGGGACATCCCTCTCCACCCTAACTACTTTCATCCTTTCAAGAGATTATAAACATATGTTGTACAAGTTTCCGTAATGTCATGTAAATTTATAAGTTTCCTCTCCTAACAAAGATAATAGACACACACACACACATAACGATAAGAAAAAATAGATGAAGAAAAAAATAAAATTAACTAGAATCTCATTAGCACATGTAAATGGCAATTACCATCAACATTATTTATTATATAAGATATACTCTTTCTAAAGTGTGGACTTATAGAAGTTATAGTATCTATATTTGTGGATATAAATTTATTTTTTTGTCTTCTGTCAACTATGATTAAAATGAATTAGATTATTATATGTTTATATGGCATTCTATGTTAGGGTATTTGTAAAGGTGTATATGAAAATCAAGGAACATGTTTCTAAATCTCGCTAATTTGGAGAGGTTCATTCAATAGTATCTCCCTATAGAAGGTAAGAAAATGTTTTGTTTGCATTGAATCATGTGTAGATACATTCCCACATAAATTTCATAGTATTTTCCACTCATGTTGCGCCAAAGACTCGAAAAGGAAAATATGTTCTGAGGTAACCTTCTGTTTTGTAGTAACAATATCAAGAATAAATTCCCATTTTATGGTACCTGTGGGTAAAAAGTTTCTACCATTGATTCAGTTGTAGATATTAACCAAGTAGTTTGTGTAGATTTGTTCATTACATGAAGCTATTTCTAGTACGATATCTATATAGGCTACTCGAAGGGATATTTCCAACCAAAGGAAATGTATAAACAAATCATCATAATTTTCCTAGATCTCTTGAATCTGATCAGAAGCTATTTCCAAAAAATATTTTGGATAGATCAGGTTACCAAAAGAAAAATTTATATTTCAAGAATCTATAGTCAAAAATTACTTTTCAAAGATATTCCTTTCTTGATTTTGAATTATTTGTTCTGTTAATAGAGAAAAAAATTTCATAATAGTTTCAACTTTGGCTCTTTCTGATAATTTAGTGATCGAAATGAGTGAACATACAGTATCTGTAGGTAAAGGTTTCCAAGGTAGTCGAAATGTTTTGCGTTTTAGTTCTTGCCAATGATTATAGTTATGGTACCCATACCCAAATTGATCATTTTGGAATCCCTCTTTAAAGTAATTCATAGATACCTTTTTCAAATATGAAAGATTCGAAATGATCGAATCGCTCAACATTTGGGGGAACTCAAATTGGTTTATTGTTCCATATAATGCCCCATTAAGGAATGTATCATACATTTCAGTAAAGAATCTCCCTAAGAATTTTATATTTTAACTCTCCTTTCCATAAAATCTCCAGCACGAGATCCATCGCTTAAATATTTCACTTGATCCACAAATTCATTCCCTAAATAATCTCTTCTTCATTTCATTGTTTGGATCCATCTATGATAAGGATCCTGAGATGAGCAAGAAGTATCTAGAAGATCTCTATTTCTCTCTATCTTTTCCCGAAGGACCGATACACTAGGTAAAAACATAAAATAGATTCTTTTTTTTCCATCACTCAAATATTTGCCAAAAAAATATTGAGATACTTCACTCGTCATAGGACCTAGTTGATTAAATGCGTTATTTCTGATATATCGTATCGGTTGATAAGCTCTATTATCATCAAAAAACATAATGGGCCATGATTAATTGAACCATGATAATTGTTCTTCCTTCAGAAGTCTTTGAAGTTTTTTCAGATATTTACCCACAGAGTGGTCATCACTAGACATAGCTGCATAGTGATCATCTTTAGTGACAGAGTGGTCATATTTATCCTATTTACTCAGCTCTTTAATGTATAGGTCAGAAAGGGTTTCCTAAACCTTGGACTCAAATCCTAATTATTCTTATTTTCAAAAGTGGTGATAAAAATGACCCCTCTAATTATGAGACTATTATGATCATCCATCTCTTCGATAAGTTATATGGTATTATCTTAGAAAAGAATATCAATGAATGGCTAGAAATGCAAGGTAAGTGGGCTAATCATATTTTAGAATGAATCATTCAACCACGAACTACCTCATTACACTTAGGATCATTGCATAGGAATTTCACAATAATAAGTCTGACCTATTTTGTTACTTTGTGCATTTAAGAAAATGTTTTGATACATTGCCTAGAAACAACCCGTGGAATAGGCTAGAGGAGATTAAGGTTCCTTTTGAGTTTAGAGCTATCGCGATAAGGTTATACGAAAAGGTCATTTCCAAGTTTAATAATAATGAGGGGTGGACAACAGATATAAATTGTAATATTTGAGTTAAACAAGGTTGGCCCCTCTCCCCTACCTTTTTTTGCATTTACATTAGAAGAATCAGGTTGTGCCGGTACAATCCTAATTGGGATAGTTATCATCCTCTTACTTTATGCCGATGATATTGTTCTTATGAGAAGGTTCCCTTCTGATATCAATAAGCAATTAATAATTCTTAAATATTTTTTCTCTAAGATGGGTATGTCTGCTAACACTGAGAAGACAAAAATCATGATTATAAAATCTAAGAAAGATTTATGTGCAGATTTTATTTGTGATAATAACAATCTAGGGTTAGTGACTTCTTACAAGTATCTTAGAATTGATATTCATCACAAGCTCAATTGGAAATATAACATTGAGAAAAGGATTAATGGAGGGTGGAAATCTTATTTTGGTCTTGAAAATAACTCTAAATCAACCAATTTGGTCATGTGGGATAAAAATAAGCTCCTATTTGAAACTCTTCTTATCCCTGCTGTATTGTATGGTTGTGAAGTATGGGGGTGCAACATTTCTAGAGAATCTTGGAGGAATATTGAGAAAATCCATAAGTGGTTTATAACTTATTGTTACGGAGATAAATTCCTATGGCTTGGGGTACCACAACAGACAGCTTCACTCCAGAAATCAATCCTTTCCAATATGCAATAGAAATTAAATGTCTAACACTAAAGGATCAGACCTCGTACCTTATTCCGGACGATTGAAGTAGATCGCCGTTGAGCTTTCCAATCTTCAGCTTGAATTGATCTGTTACTTCCTTAACAAAAAGTAAACAATACAAGAATTCTATATATCATGGTGTTAGATCTATTCTAGCATATATAATCAATAATGTATAAGCATTTGACATAATCCAATGGAGAACATATTCATTCAAACACACATTATTGGACAGGAAAAGATATTTCTATTAATATAAATTAGAGATTACAAGGTACAACCTCTGATGGCACGTCTACGAACCAGAGAAACTGAATCCCCCACTTGGGCCTCCACCACTTCAATCCTCCATCTCTCGATAACAAGCTCACAAGCAAAAGGCAAGCTTGGGAAGAACACAAAAGTGCTCCAAGGGACAAAGGGATGCAGACTCAAGAATAAGTTTCGGCAAGAATGGACTATAGTTTCGTTGCTTTCAATTCTGTATTATGCCTTCAATGTACCAAGGGGTTACTTATATAGCTTTTCAAAGGGGTAATGAAAGGTCGAATCTGAGCGATCTCAAGGCATAGGGAAGGCTAGGAGTTGAATGAGTTGGATCCATGTCAAGGAAAACTCCAAAAGGATTTGGATTATGCACACATCTCGATGTACGCGGTTTTAGTGGTCAAACCCGCGTATGTACACGCTTATAGGTTTAAAAGTCACGTATAGCATTTTTCATGTGTTTTTAGGGATGATCAAGGAAACATCAAAGGACAAAAAGTGGTACATAGGGTCTAAGGAGTCTGCAGTGAGATAGGGGAAGACCATACAAAGTGTGATTCACCTAGAGTGGTGAAATCCGCTATAACAGATTCCCCCTAATGTGTGAGGTCAGAGGGGCCATACGATGGTTGAAATACATTATAAGTCCATCCCAGAAGTGGAGTGATGAAGGATCCCAAATGGAATACTAGCCACCCAATCAACATAGTACAATAATACAACTCTGCATATAACTGCAAATACATATAGCAGTCCCGGATACATAAGAGTACAATGGCCATGAATAGGCATGATACATGATATCACATATGTGGTCATTGCCACGTACAATATACATAGATCAGACTCTCTATGATGAATATATACAAAGGACCATGATCTCCAAAATGACTGAAGATATATAATAGATCAAGATCTCCATAGTGGCTGGAAATATCTGACATACACTGAAATCAAGTCATGAGAGCCGAAATCTCATGAACACTGGCATGATCAAGGAGGTAGCATATAAGAGATGCCACCAATCTAGAAATTATTCTACACAAACCGATACGAGTACATGTCCTACTATGCTAATAGATGTGTCGAGGTCGAACATAGTAGTCCATCGTCTGATTACCGGTCATTAATGGATACCATTAACAGACACGAGATTACCCACCGATAATGAAAATGGGAATCAAGGTACTAGAGTGCAAACTAACAAGTGTGAATAAATGTGTTGAGGTCGAACACTTGAAAGTGTCCATCGATCAGGGGACATTGATGTATTCCCAAGAAACTGTCGATGGCGAGAGAACCTGGCACTGATGACTGCAAGTCTCAAGGCACTCAAAATGACTCTAGACTCCAATCCCAGAATAAATGATTTGAAGTCGATGGGATGAAATCCGCTGGAAGGAGGGAATTAAGGCATCCCCCATCATCCAACATGAGGTACTTAGCAAATTCGTATAATGTGGAAGGACTCGATCCTAAAGTGCACGAACCAGTAACTGTACCGAGAATGGCCAACATGCAAAGTCAAGATAACTGAGGAATGGCCGACTCAGGTTTCAACTTCCTTCGAACAAGGGAATAATGGCGTATGGTGACTGAATGAAGGTATCATAGACTCGATATACAAACCGGGACATATCTATGAAACAAGAGGAATCAACAAAGGCTCCATAGGGACTGGAAGCTTAACCAGTCGATGGAGATAAACTCAGATAAACTAGTACAACTCCTAAAGTCAAACTATAACCCAACCAATGGATGTGATATACAGTGCTCTGCTCGAAGGTAACACGACTCGATAGTTGCCAAAGATAACATCTTTCCTTGTTCAGCTTTTTGGTTTTTTAATTTTTTTGGACTTTTTTAGTTATTTGAAAATCTTGAAAAAAGAATAAAATAGCTTTATAGTTACAAACTAGGAGTAGATGAGTGTCACAAGGGAAAACAAACTAGTTCCAAGCAGTGGAACATACCTATGCTCAATGCAATGATACATGTGTAGGATATCGACACTCGGGGGAAAATCCCCTCCTGGTAAAAATGGAATCAAGCTGTGAAGGATATAAAAAAAGGCTCTGCATGGCTAGATATGAGACAAGCTCGGTCTATATGGATGAAACGCAATGTCAGGGGATCCGGCATAAAGCTCAATAAGGCAGGAAAAGCTCATGATAATGCATTCACAACTTGACATAAGGGAGTCCTGAGGGATATAGGCCAGCAAAAGATCAAGAGGAGTATGAGGCTCTTGCAAAATGTCATGGCAATACTATACAATGGACTCCCACACCCTAAAGGAGAAACCATCGGCATGGGAACCAAAGGCAAATAAGGTGCTAACTAGGGTACCCATGTAAGGTGAAGCTCTACCACTCCTATCATGCCACTTATAAAGCAACAAGAAGGTTTTGTGACATAATAGAGTGGGTTCATACCTAAGGTCATGGAGATATGGTCACAATATCATGCAAAATGCAAATGGTGGTGAAAAATTAACCTATATGCCAGTTTAGACATAATACCTATGATAGGCATGAATGGGTCGAAACCTCGGAGAGAGTGTACAAAACGTGGACCCTACATGACAACCATATTATTCCAAAACAACCCAAAATAGTTAATAAAGAATCCAAACTATAGGATATAGGGAGGAATGATCATGGCAACAACACCCAAAGGAAACAATGCGGTGAATGATGAGACATAAAAATGAAACTAAGGTGTAGACCCAACATTCATGCATACACTACCACCCTAGTGAGGGTGACCACTGGTGTAAAGACCAAGCGAAGGGAAAAAATCCTCCACAAATGGAGTAGAGGATGGAAGATGACCATTCCCAAATCTATGAGCACGGTAAGGGGCTGTGATGCCCCCAAGTCTGACACCAGGGTCCGTACTAGGACCAATACAGGTGATAGGATACCAGGCATACCGAAAATAAAAGGACCTGAACTCAAGAGAGCATAAATATACTCAAGTAACCACGATCCCAAATTCCAACTAGCCCACAAAGAGCACACTCCTAAGAAAATCTACAGCCAAAATACAAGCAAACCAAGGGGAGGATATGTGAACTCCCGAATGCAGCAGGTATGTCTCACCTAGGAGAGGCTTGAAACTCCCATACACTACAAGTAGAGGTGCGTAACCAATTATAGTGGCCCTCAGCTTCAACGCATATAGCGACTGTGCTATCCGAACTCTACCTGGCCGGGACACCTACAAAATAACCCCTACAGAGTACCCCTTCGATAACCTAGTTAAGGAAACTAAGGTCACCTCAATATAATCAATGCTCAGGCGGATAGTCACAAGCGAGATTGACCATATGGGCAGGGTAGCAAAGCTTGAAACTCTCGAAAGAGCCCCCAGATACGAATACAATCCTGGAAATATATCCGGTGCTACTCAGTTATGACTAGGGGTCATCCCAAATCAATAACCGCTCACACTGCCTCGTGCTTAAATCCCTTTTGAGAGGAGGATCCTGAGAAACACTAGTTATATCAAGGATTTCACACACTCACCTGGAAAGAAACATACATGTTGTTGTTTAGTGATCTTGGATAATTGACTTACAATGAATTATTCCAAGATCCTAAAACCTAATCTTGTTGGTGCACCCTAGAAAAGAAAAGAGTGTAGTTCATTTTAATTTAGCGTTGATTTTAATTGGCTGTAATTAATCAAAGGGAAATGGCCGTGCAACTAGTGAAGTTATGACTCAGCAGTGAAGTAAATATGCACACCATAACAAACAATGCTAAGTGCAATCTTTGTCAAATGAAAAATAGGGTATGCCACTACATGAGATGCATAAATATATATTCCTTTCCGAATGTCAATGCAATCCTTCCTATATGAAATCCTAAAAACAACTCTCATCCAAGAAATCCAATGTAAGTACCTCCTCAAATCCATATCTAAGATGCAACTAAGAGTGGAACTACTTTGTATTTTTCAATATAAAAGAATGGAAATGCAATAAAAGTCATCTAAAACTCTCAGTCTCTGTAGCAACTATAAAACACAAGCCCAGCAAGACACTGAGACAAAAAGAGTAATGCACTAATGGAAAAACAAAAATGATAAATGACTAAAACTAATTTCAAAGAAAAATCAATGAAAATGTGGTCTCTGGTCACAAAAGAAGCTTCCAACAGAAAACAACAAACCCAATAAAGACCCAACCACACTCACAACCCACCCAACAACTTCCCACAACATCAAACTCACCAAAAGGGAGGATGCACGTGACTGTTTAAAGAACAACTGCATATATACATGACTTTTGGCCAAAAACCTGAGTGTATACGTGGATTTTGGCCAAAAAAATTCGTGTACATGCGAATTTTTGCCAAAAATCCACGTATGTACGTGACTTTTGGGAAAAAACCTGCGTATATAGAGAAGGCAGTGGTAAAAATAAGGCCAAGGGTCAAACCAATAAAGGGAAGTGTCAATGGATGAACATACTATAACATGCAACATAGAAACAAGGAGAAACAAAGAGGAAGTCAAGAATATCAATCCCATTATGCCCCCAACCCCAAAGAAAAACAAGGAACATCCCCAACAGAGTCGCCAATTCTGTTACGGAGAGAAATTCATATGGCTTGGGGTACCACAACAGACAGCTTGACTCCAGAAATCAATCCTTTCCTATATGCAATAGAAATTAAATGTCTAACACTAAAGGATTAGACCTCGTACCTTATTCTAGATCGTTGAAGTAGATCCCCGTTGAGCTTTCCAATCTTCAGCTTGAATTGATCTGTTACTTCCTCAACAACATGTAAACAATACAAGCATTCTATATATCATGGTGTTATATCTATTCCAGCATATATAATCAATAATGTATAAGCATTTGACATAATCCAATGGATAACATATTCATTCAAACACACATTATTGGACAGGAAAAGATATTTCTATTAATATAAATTAGAGATTACAAGATACAACCTCTGATGGAACGTCTGGGAACCAGAGAAACTGAATCCCCCACTTGGGCCTCCACCACTTCAATCCTCCATCTCTCGATAGCAAGCTCACAAGCAAAAGGAAAGATTGGTAAGAACACACAAAGGGATGCAGACTCAAGCATAAGTTTCAACATCAATGGACTATAGTTTCGTTGCTCTCAATTCTCTCTTATTCCTTCAATGTACCAAGGGGTTTCTTATATAGCTTTTCAAAGGGGTAATGAAAGGTCGAATCCGAGCGATATCAAGGCATAGGGAAGGCCACGAGTCGAATGAGTCGAATCCATGTCAAGGAAATATCAAAAAGGATTTGGATTATGCACACATCCCGATGTACGCATTTTTAGTGGTCAAACCCACGTATGTACGCGCTTATAGGTTTAAAAGTCATGTATAGCATTTTTCATGTGTTTTTAGGGATGATCAAGGAAACATCAAAGGACAAAAGTGGTCCATAGGGTCTAAGGAGTCTGCAGTGGGACAAGGGAAGACCATACAAAGTGTGATTCACCTAGAGTGGTGAAATCCGCTATAACACTTATAACCTCAAAATTAAAAGGAATATGCCTTATCCTATTGTCCTCATAGAAGTGGGTCTTTCCCCCATTGAGAGCATGGCTATGACTAGGTTCTTGATGTTCAAGCATATGATATATAACATGGGAAATGGGATACTTCCTAAAATTGCTTTAAACTCAAGTCAAAACCAACTATGCCTCAAATAGCATTGGTGTAAAGATATAATGGATTGGTTAAACCATTGGGGCATTAATGAAAATGACATTTTGCAGATCATTGATGATGTCAAAAATATTATTAGTTCTAAGTTTAAAGAGAAATTTTGTTGTGAGAAAAATTTAGTGTTTAACATGTCTTGAAGATTTTGTAGAAGATTTTTTCAAGACTTGTCTTGTATGTCAAGACACGTAGAAGAGTTTGTCAAGACTTATCTTGTATTTCAAGAGGATAAGGAAGATAATAGAATGTAGGTTTGTTCTACGACCATATGTCAATGTTGAAGAGACCTTGGAAAAGTGTCTCCAAGGGATTCATCACTTAGGTTTTGATTTCTCAAGCATATAATGGTACTTTTGTTGTTGTTGACAAAAATTTCAAAAATGCTATCATCATGCCAAAGAAGGTTCCTTGTTCGATAGCGGAAGACACCAAGTTTTTTTCAAAAATGATTTGAAGTTATGGGTTCTAATATTGAGAATTGTGTAAGACATAGATAGAAGTTTCAAAGGTTTGTTTATTTATAGAGTTGTTCAAACCTGTTGGTATAAATATATCATGGATTTTTGAGGTAGATCAGTTATAGGATAATTGGTAGAAAGTCACGTAAATGGCCTTTTCGAGGATTACCCAAGTAAATTCATCTTTGCAAACCAATCAAGAAAAATATAGTTTTAGATGTTTGATAGTTTAGCTACAACATGTAGAAGAGTTCGACGATAAGATATTGTTTCTTTGGGTTGGAAAATGGGAAGCATCAATTAGTTGTTCACACAATTATGCAAGGTAACTAAGGGAGGAACCCATCATCCTTAGGCTTCATGAAGGTATGGCATAACATACTTGAGATGGATACCAGTCACTTGACGAATGTACCACAAACGATGAAGCATTGGGTTTAACATGATAGGAAGGAAGCATAATTCAAAGTATGTGACTTAGGCTTACTTATCTTGGGAAGAGAATAGTTCATGCCACCAAGTGGCATATCTAGTGCTTTGTTGTGATAGTTTGAAAGGTTGTTTAACATACAAGAGAAGATTAGAAACATCATGTACCTATAAGAGTTTGTAGAGAACATGAGACCTCACCATATAGTTTTCCAATTAGTCAATTTAGACCTTTTAAGATTGATGAAGGTGATTCCAACAAAGTTACACCATCTAGAACCCCTGCACTGATCACTTAAACACTGGAGTTGGATGCATGCAAGAGACTTGCACACAAGATTGCATATTTAGAAAGAATTGAAGAGAAAAGTGCTTTGTCACCTTGAAGGATAAACCCAAAGAGGATATCATTTAAAAAATGAAGCATTTTAATAGTATGAAGATTCAATATAAGAGCTTAATAAGAAAAAACTATGGGAACTTATAAAACTATTAATTCGACACTACAAGGATCAAAATACATTTTACGGGGGAGGTGGTAAGGCCTACACCTGCAACTAGAAATAATTGCACTGTAGGGAAGGAATGGAGGGTCATCAAGGAATATCATGATGCCATATGTTCTTTTTAGATTGACTAAATAAGTAGTGAATTTCTCACATTACCTTTATAATAATTTGGTGCATGATACATAAATGCGAAACCTTACCTTTATAATAATTTGTTGCATGATACATAAATGCAAAACCAAGGGAGTTTACCCTTCGCTTAGTTTCCAAGCATTACCTTTGATGGACTTGATCGAGCACATCCAATTGCACTCATTATAAATGGTTTCGATGAGTATACTTATGGGTACAAATGTGATGGATGCACATATGATGGGTGAAAATGTAATGGGTGCACTTGTCGGAACACAAGGACTAGCATACTTGTGATGGAAACACTTGCATAAATATATCACCGATAAATGAAAGGAAAAGAAGGAAGCAAATTTTGATGCGTGAAATTTGATCCACATTATAAGTGAGGGACTCGCAAGTGCTTTGAAAGAATGATATACATAGGAAAACACATCATTGTGCTAAGGAATTCATTCTTGCAAGTAAGTATTCAAGTGAAAAGTGTTTTGAGATTCTTCTAAGTTATGGGGTTTGCAAAGTAGGGTGAATTTGTATTTGTTAAGTGGAAAAGATAAGTGAATAGGACATGTAGGAGGAAACTATGTTGTTTCTTTAGGGGTTTGATTCATTGTTCTAAGTAACTGGTGCATTTTGTGATTGTCGTCTGTAAAAGGATCCATATGTAGTTGGTGTGGTTTCGCCATTGCACATCGTAACAAAAATCATCTACTAAAGTATAAGGAATGCACCTAAGGTGCCAATTGCGATTTATGTTCTCTTTAGTTAGATGAGCATTGTTATGCTTCTTATGATGCATTATGTTATCTAACTATTATATTATTAGAAATTTATAAGTATTGTTGGGATGTTTTAAATACTATGGTGGGACATGTGCCTATTGTTGGATAATTTTTTAAAGTAGAACTAAAGTTGCAAATCTAACATATTGTAGTCTAAGGTGAAATTATGGGTAGACCTTAGGGAAAGAAGCATAGTCTAGTTTCCATAGGCACACGTATTAGAATTTGAATACCATTTAGATATTCAAGTAGAGAGTTATAATAATGTTTGCAGCAATTGAATGGAGAATGAAGATACAAACTGAACAAAACAAACCACACAGGAAACTGACAAGTATTGCTCATGAATTTAAAGTATCATTCACAATAATAATATCTAGTGTTACAATAGTTTACATAGGTAGAATTCAAATGCATGGGATATGAATTCGAATTGTCCAAGTGGATATGATTGTATGTAACTGAATCTCTAACTCAAGGTCTCCCAATCAATATCAGAGTCCAAATAGACAACTCCCTAATGACCAATAACTCCAACAACCACTAACAACTAGTTAAATCAGTGCAACTAAGTGTGGTAGGTAGGAAACATGCTCCTACCTATGCAACCATGCATTATCCATGCATTGGTAGTGCTAGCCTAACTGACTGTGAAGTAACTGAATGTAATTGGGGGATAACTAGGACTAACTAGTACTAACACAAACTAAATGAAGTAGGTTGGTGTCGGGACTCTCAGTGGCTCCTAAAATGTAGGGATTGGTTTAGGAATCACCCAAGCTAATGTATGCACATGCAGTAAGTGGAATTTAACCTCTAGCAGTGTTCCCCGCAGTCCAGTGACTGGTACATGTGGCCCCATTGGGCCACGTGGACCCAGTTGCACTAGTGGACACAATTAATAAATTTAAGGCTCCTAAGTTAGGAAATAATTAATCTAATAGACATTTTACCAAGGGAGGATTAATAATCCTAGCACCCCCCTTGAATCCTAACTTGGAAAAATGTGGGCCCTGGTAACAAGACCATAGGTCACCCAAATACAATCTAGAAGACACTTCAGGCTTAGGAAAAACCTTCTGCTCAAACTTCTAGGAAAGACTATGTATGTAGTGGGGCTTATCTAAGTTGGGCAGCAAGTGTAAGAGAAAACCTCATGGAAAACCCCACCCCCCCCCCGCCCGGCTAAAAAATAAGCAGGAAAATAACATCTGCAAGCTATCTTTAGAAGAAAGAAGCTTCCTTCTTATAAAAATAACTTTAGAAAAAAGCTACTGCAAAAATTGTAGCTCTATGCAGCAGCATGGTCCATCAGTTGACCTTTTAATTTAGATATGAACTGATGAATCTGTTTGTTTCTACTAGGTGGTGAAGGTAGGGAATGATCAAATATCTGCTTCTGTGGGCCATGTAGCTGATCATTCACCATCATCAAGTAGCACCAACCTGGAAAATTGTTGCATCATTCTATAGAGAGTGAATATGTGAGGGATAGTGTAGCATGCTCATTCTGATACTGGGACCTTGTTATTCTTTTGTCTTCTGGAACTCCTGAATCACTTCCAGCTATATCAAGAAGATTTTGAGCCCATCTAGGTTTAGGCTTCTGATTAGGAATGGGTACTGGATCTAGATCTAGAATATATTGAGATTCAGTCTCAATAATAGGATCATGTTGTATGTGATATTCTTCATCTGAATCTGAAACCTGTAGCACATCATCATCATTATCAAAAGTAGGTGGAGAAATATTTATACCTTCCTGTGCTATTAGAGGAGTATCATGCAACTGATATTCTTCAAACTGGACACTTTTTTCAATGAAGCATCTTCTGGTAGTAACCTCCATCAGTTTGCAAAAATTTGCATCTTCTGCATATCCCAACAAAATGAATTCTCTACTTTGGGCTTGGAAGGCCTTCCTCTTGTCAAGTGGTATCCTAGCCCATGCTTTAGAACCAAAAAATCTTAGATGAGAGACATTGGGCTTATACCCATGCAGTGCTTTGAATGGAGTCACCCCAACCACTAACTTGTGGGGCACCGTATTCTGCAAATATGAAGCACAGTTTACTACTTCATCCCAAACAGAAGGAGGTAGATGCTTGGCATGGAGAAGGCATGCTTCCATCTCTTTCAGTGATCTATTCTTCCTGTTAGCCACACCATTTTACTGTGGTGTTTATGGAACTGAGTGTTCCATTTGAATCCCCTCTAATTCACAGATATTGTAGAAGTCTCTTTTGACATATTCTCCTCCTCTATCAGATCTTATTGACTTGATATTCTTATTTAAACTGTTACCAGCCAAGGCTTTAAAACTTTTAGAAGTCTCAAAAGATTCTGATTTTTGTTTCATGAACTAGATCTAGTAGTATATAGAACACTCATTAATAAAGGTCAGAAAATACCTGGAACTAGTAATGGAGTTTGTGGGCATAGGTCCAGTTACATCACTATGTACCAAATCAAGTGTAGAGACAACTCTATGTGCCTTCCCAACATCATACTTCTTTTCTGGATGCTTACCTACCAAGCACCCAACACATACTCCATCGGAAGTCTTGATGGAGGAAAAACCTTCAACCATGTTATCATTATGGAATTCCTTTAGATATTTGAAATTGAGATGGCCAAATATCTCATGCCAAATATTGCTGGTGTTGTTAGCATGAGACAATAAAACTGTAGGAGGAGAAACATGTAAGAAATTTGAAAAATCATAAGCTTTGGTAAAGTGATTTGAAATACCTTTCGCTACAAGCTTTCCAGTGGATTTTTCTGTGATCTCAACTGAGTATGAATCGAATGTGACCATATTGGGAAAGCCTGTATGAATCATTTGGTAAACATATAACATGTTAGAAGCAAGTGAGGGCACATATAAGACATTCTTGAACTCACCATGCTTCATTCTGACTGAGCCCCTTCCTTCAGCTAGAATATGGGAATAATATCCCATGTGAATATTAGGCCCCTTTGATAGTGAAAGAGTAGAGAAAGATTCTTTGGAGGAAACCATGTGGTTGGAGGCCCTAGAATATATAATGTATTCCAAGGATGGATAGAGAGTTGATTTCAAAGCATGACACCTTTTGTCATCTTCTATCAGTTCTTCTTCATAAGGATTCTTTTCTCTAGGATGAGCAATGTTGTGCTACTTGAGAAGAGAATACATCTCATCGAGTTGCTTCCTCATACAATGTTCTTCAAGATGGTATCCCTTTTCACAGTAAGGACGTAACTTCTTTTCAAAATTCTTTTTCTCAAATCCGGAGACCCCTTCAGAATCTTGTTGATTTTGTTCAGGCTTCGTGTCACATACCCCAATTTTGTAAAATTATGTAAATTGTTTTATTATATTTCTGAGACATTATGTTAAATTTAATCCTAAGTAGGGTTTGATGACTCAGTAGAGTCAACAGAAATGGAGTGTAATTCAGAATATTTTATTATTAATAAATAAATTATGGAGACAACAGCATGGCAGAGTTGTTAAAAAGAGGTTATTGGTTAAACTGGTGGATGGAACTAGGTGGAAAGGAAAAAGACAAGTGGGAGCATCCTCAAACACTTCTTAAGTTGCAGGTGGCAACTTCCCTACAATTGGGGTCATGATCCCCCAAGAAAGTGGGATCAGTGCAGGTGGCTCATTAAATGACAGTTAACCCAAAAATACCTAGGCAATCTTTTAAAAGTACTCAATCAAGAGAGATGAGGCTGCTCAGATATTTTCCAGACAGAATTCATTCAGGAGAATGATATTCATGAAATTCATTAAGAGAAAAGGGAAAGTAGGAAGGAAGTTGTTTCGAGAGGATTGCTGCAATAACTTGGTTTATTACAGCTTTTTAGCTGGGAGAACTAGCTGACAAGTTCTGGGTTAATACTGAGTTTGAAGACTACTATTTGACTTTGCTGGACCTAGTTCCAACCAGGGAGACCAGAGCAAGCTCGGGGGTACTGAGGAGTCATTGTTTGAGCACTCTCTAGGAGTTGGTAGGGAGGAACGACCTCCCATTGATGTTGTTGTCCACAGCTTAAACAGGTTCTAACACTTGACTGTCTATGATTTTAATAAACTGTAAATGGTAGAAAGTTATGATATGAATGTTTTACTAGTTTAGTGAATTAGATGTTTTTAGTTCATCAGTATTAAAATCTGTTGATGAGAAATAATGACCCTTTGTGTTTTTCCACCTCTGGGTTTTACCAGACAGTACTCTAGCACAGGGGTAGAATTATAAAAGATGTATGATGAGATTATAGAATAGTAAATTGTTCTTTGTTTAATATCAGAAGAAATTATCTCTTTTACTGACTGCTGCTTATACTCATAAGTAAAAACTTTTCCTCCGAACAATCTATCCTTCTCAGTAATCCTATTTAATGGAAAAGAACAGATAGAAGAATGTAAAAGTTGTGCTAAGAAAGGAAATACTAAGTGTATCTGCTGTAAACCTTATAATTGTTTTCTTCCAGTCTGAAAGATTTTAACTTCTTATGCAGAAAAGACAACACTAATAGTAGGAGTAAATAATTGTGATTTAGATTCTACAGTTAAGACTTGATGGTGTTAGTATGTATTTATGGTTTAGGATACTGTTATTTATTTACTAATTTCTCTTTTTCCGTTGAGCTCAAATAGATTACAGAGCTGTTAACCTCTTTCTTAAGTAGTAACTGAAGGTTATTTTTATGTATATATATAAATGAGTGTATAAGATAAAACTTAAGTAGTACTGTATGTATTTTACATACATATATACAAGCATCATAGCTAACAGGATGATATAGATTTAAAGTAACCATGGAAACATTGGTATACACAAAAGAGATAATATCTTCATTATATCAATGACAATATACTTATATTACTTACAATATAGAAGTAATACTAATGTTACCCATAAGGTAATAATATCTTTATAGTAATTATACAAAGTAAATAACAATACATGAGAACCTTATAATTAAAGGAATAAAATGAGAATATAAAGACCCTACTAAAATAAAAGGGTATAAAGTATAAGTTAAAAATTATACTTCTTAATAATTAGTAAATCAGGGTAACAGGTCTGGACAGCACCCTGGACAGTAAATCTAATGAACAGTAAGTAGTAGAAAATACTTAAACCTCAGATTAATTTTAAACGGAGATTTAACTTGTGTTACTTTGCATAAATATAAAAGAACCTAAGCAGAAGTAATAACAAAAGTAATAATTATTACAGAGAGAATAACACACTCGTTATAATCAGTGATATGGATATCCTATTAATTTCTGTTTATAAATTTATATTATTTGGAAATTACAGTGTCTATTTAGCTTCTCTCATTAGCAGAGATTTCATTATAAAAACCTATAACCTCTTTGTACAGTCAAAGAATTTTGAGTGTCATTAAAAACCTTAAAAGATGATATAGTTTATCAATGTAACACTTATAACAATTTATAAAAATAATATGAACCTATATATTATTAAAATGCAGAAAAAGAAACTCTACCAGCATTTACCACGAGTAAATAACATAAAGTAAACCAAGTATTTTATCAAGTTACAGAAGTTAAAAGTATCGAGGACAGATAGGCTTATTAAGCCATTTTAACACAGTAAGTGTTTCAAAACTGCACAGTAATATAATATTAACTTAAGGAAAGTAGCAGGAACAATATGAATGGGTAATATAAATAAGTTTTAATACTACTAGGTTACATATAAATTTCTGTACTTAAAAAGGGAGTAACTATTAGTTACTCAAAGTACTTCACCATAATTTAAAATCAAGCAAATAGAGCCACAATCTGCTGGTCTTGTCAAGTGGATCTATTTAACGTAAATTATCTAAATAATTTACAGTTATATTATTAACCTAAGAAAATTTCCAAAGATCATAAAAATACTTCTTTTACAGCCACGCTCACTGAGTATGTTTATATTAATACAGGTAAACAAAGAATTTAATAACTTGTAGTAAAACTTTGTAAGCACGTGAAATCAAAAGAGGCTCTTAAAACTTATATATATTAAGTTAGGGTTTAAAACCCTATATATATATGAAATTTAATCGAAAATGGAATCGAGGTTTTCTAAGCTCATATACCAAGTTATCTTTCAACTTGATTTTACACAGTAAAAGCTGAGTGAAGGACTACTGAAGCCACAACTTCTACAAGGTGTTTAAAAACACAGTTTTAATGTACACGACGGCCAGAGTTAGAGCGCTTGCAAGCAGCTCAAGGGTTTTTTTTTTATAACTATGAGAGTAAGCCATAGTACGAAGTATTAAATAAATAAAAACCCTAAAGGAAGCAGTTCATGACAACTTAACCTTTTTTGTTCCGGATGAACCAATAAAAGAGGAACGGCCATGGTTAAAAACCAGGCTTACCCGTAACCTCAAACCGTCGTTGTAATCTTGCACAGCCGAGTAGAGGAAGAGGTCGACCTGCAACAAGAAAAATGCATTTCAAAACCTGTTAGTAATGATTTCTAGTTTGCACTAAAGTAAATGAATAAATAAATTAAGGACTGTCAGCCCTCTTACCAGAAAATGGTGGTAAAGCTTGATCACCATCGAACTATGCCCCAACCTCGAATGTCACCACGAAAGCCATCTGTGGAAGGGAGAAAAGAGTTAACCGAATAGTATACATCCAAATGTTGTTCCAAGGTTTATTATTTCAGCATTCACGAAGGAGTAAAGGCGTTTTCAGTCAAGGTTTTGGACAGAGAGATAGTGTTTGGGGAGGTTGCCTTAGAGTGGAGTAACGACATTGCATGGAAGCATTCATAGATGAGAAAGGAAAGCCTAAAGGTGACGAGGGAATGGAAGTCTAGGGTTTGGTCTCAGCCTTTTATTAGTCTAACGCTTGGATAAGGGGTGGCCACATTAGTTTGTAATTTTCTTTAAAAAAAAAAACCATATCGGTATGTTTGTATAGTTCGAACAGTCCAGCGATCTTCAAAATGATTGCCAATCATTTTGACTTATCCAAAGTTTGTTTATTTTAACACATACGTAGTATGAAACCCATAATAGCATGTCACAACTTAAAACTTGCGAGTAATCATTAAGAACATGAGAGATTTTACGACCTTATGAATATGCTTATGTTTTACATTAAAAATTATGTCTTCACATAGGTGTCGTAACCAAAAACTCCTTGCATATCTTTTTCCTTCACTACCACGTTATCAATAACCGTTAAAAATCATCAAATGTTAAAGGTCTTATAAAGTATGACCCAAGGGAAGAAGAGTAAGGATATTTTCCTTAGTAATAATTTAACTTATACTCTTTACATAAGTTCTCTTATATAATATAAGTTTTCACAAAGTATTATTTTTCTTAAAAAGTGATCAGGGCTTTATAAAGCATAACTTGAAAGACGATGGATAATGATATTTGTCTTGATACAAATGTCTACTTGGATTATCCTAGTAATTTGACAATGATGGTAAACTTATCTTTTAACCAAGTATATTGTTCATGCAAAAGAATTAAGGAGGCTATTATGGTAAAGGAAGATAGAGTGTAATGGTTTAGATAATCCATAGATTTAAAACTTTATATGTGATTTAGTATTTAATCTATCTTTGACTTACTAACCCATGTCTAGAGTGGCAAATACAATAACCCACTTTATTTATAAACTTGAAGTATCTAAGACAAAGAGTTTTAGAAGTTCACCTTAGAAAAGAGCTTTAAACTTAAATTGTCTTAGACTTGGTTATAAGCCAAACATCTAAACGAATGACTATTTTGGTTTTGATCATTCTACAATTTTTATGGAATCATTGATAACATGATTATGGGGTGGGAGTAATATACTTTTGATTAGTATGAAGGCTATTTTTCTCTACCATTAGCTCTTTTGCATGTATAGAACATACTTTTGGGTCTTTTTAAGAAGTTATAGATTTATTCTTAGTAACCTTGATATTCTGAATCAAATGTTCTTCAATACTAGGATTTTTCACATATAAAGGTGAAACCCTTTCAGGGTTATCAAGGTAAGGGTTAACATTGGAAATTGAATGAATCAATGTAATACATATAAGACATGGTAGGACAGAATAGGTTTATTCTTTATCATTGGGTAAGTTAAATTTTGATAACACTAAATTACTAATCTCCTTCTTTATACACTTTACTAAGTAAGAATAGTGGTATCTTTCTGAAGTAAAAACTGCAGATTATCATTTTCTAAACATAAACGATCTAATTCTAAAGATATTTGGCACTGACATTTAAGTTAGAGGTCAGACAGTTCAGTAATGTAAAGAACTATAATTCTACATCTGCAAGGATAAAAAGAAGAACAAATACTGAAATTTACCTCAGTAAGCAGTGTTTTTTGTTTAGCCACTAATGTTCACTGAACTTGTTTTGCAAATAAAAGCTTGTACTTAAAAGAATTTAGAATTTTAATTGCAGCAACCAAATCTCTTTACCTGTAATCTGTAAGGAAAGAAGCAACTTTCTGCATTAGCTTGAAAGCTAAGTAAGCCCGGTTTTTGCTTGACAGCCCCCTTATGGTTGCAAGAAGAAAAAAATCAGTAAAGCTGAAAAGAAATATTCTACTACTAATAATAACTAGCAATTATTGATTTTCAATAACAGTTAAATAACCAAACATTTAGTGACTGCAATTATTAAAATAATATACATTTGAAAAATTTTAAATTTTTCGGAAAATTTGGGGTTTGACATGTGGTATGAGAGCATGGTTCAAATACTAGGCCTTGATGTGGCCCAACTAGTTTCTGTAGAATGGTAAAAATAACATACTAACTTGTATTTTGTTTTATGTGAAAAGTAGAAAATTTCTTTTTCTGAATCTAACAGACATGTATGGAGAAGTTAGGAGAATATGCTGAGGAGGAGTTTCCAAACACCGAGACAAGACAGATGTCTAGAGAGTCTGTGATAGAAGAGATAACTGCTCACTCTTCAGAACTGATATAGAATATCAAGGATTTGAAGACTGAAATGGAATCAGTCAAGAAGGATAATGAAAGGATATTAAAGACTCAGGAGGAGTTAAACCAAATCTTGATAGAAAAATTCCAGACAGAAGGGAGGAGTAAAAGATCCAAATCTGAGGAAGCTAGTCATCAGAAAGGATCTAAAAGGATGAAACTGGCTAAAGCTGAAAGCAGTTCCTCATCTGAAGGATTCAGGGAACAACAAAGCTATTATTCTACTAGCGATAGTAGTGAGGCTGAGTTGTATAAAAGAAAGAAAAAGTACAGGCCTTATGAAGATATTTCCGGAGAGTTCAAGAAAATAAAACCCCCAACTTTCAATGGGGAAACTGAAAAAGGAGAAGAGGCAGAATCCTGGTTATCTGGGATGAGAAAATATTTTCAGATATGCAACTATTCAAATCAGCTGAAGGAGAGAATGGACATCTATAATCTTTCTGGAAAGGCAGATATATGGTGGCAAGATTTGAAAAGAGTCAAGGGAATCAAAGAAAAAGAAGTCAATTGGAGTACTTTTAAGAGGTACTTCAAGAAGAAATTTCTGTCTGAACAATACTATGAAGAAAGGGCCAAGAAATTTTATGAGTTAAAGCTAGGATCCATGACTATGAAGGACTTAAACAGTAAGTTCTTAATTCTGTTAAGGTATGTGCCGTATTTAGTTGATGAGAACCTAAAGTACAGCAGTTTCTCAGCTTCCTTCCATATCATATAAAGGACAGAATCGAATATGATAACCCCAAAACTCTGGAAGAAGCCATGCGGAAGGATAATTTCTGTTTTGAGCAGAACAAAAAGAAAGAAGGAATAGCCAACTGGAAGGATAAAAAGAACAGTAATCAGCCTGAATTCAAGAAAAAAGAATTTGTACCCCAGAAGAATTTCATAATTATTGAAGGAAATGGAACAGAATATGAAACAAGTGCACGAAAATTTGAAGGTAGCACAGGATCGGCAAAAGAGCCAAGCAGATTTGAAAAGAACTCCTAAAGAGTTCCAGGTGGGTGAGCATGTGTTTATAAAGGTAAGACCAACGAAGAGCTCCCTAAGACTGGGGAGTTGTACAAAACTAACACCACGTTACTGTGGTCCATTTGAGATTTTATCCAGAATTGGTCAAGTTGCATATCAGCTAGCGTTATCACCTAACCTAAAAGTGCACAATGTTTTCCATATTTCTGTTCTGAAAAAAAATATGTTCATGATGCTACTCATGTGATTGATTGGAATGTTGTACACGCTGAAACTAGAAGGAGAATTTCTAGTGGAACCAGACTGTATCCTCGGGAGGAGCGAAATTACTCTGCCGAACCGTGCCATTGGACAGGTGAAGGTGCAATGAAAGCACCTCAGTCCTGAAGACGCTACATGGGAACAAGAAAGTAAGATGCGGGAAGCATACCCGAATTTGTTCCAGGAGGTTGCATAGAATGAGGAATAAGTAACA
The DNA here is from genome assembly GCA_001517045.1 of Pseudotsuga menziesii. NCBI lineage: Eukaryota > Viridiplantae > Streptophyta > Pinopsida > Pinales > Pinaceae > Pseudotsuga > Pseudotsuga menziesii. Next base: position 234,729 of record LPNX011021509.1, on the reverse strand, counting down.
TTGAGGATGATGTTACATTTTAAGGGGGTGTGTATGTCACATACCCCAATTTTGTAAAATTATGTAAATTGTTTTATTATATTTCTGAGACATTATGTTAAATTTAATCCTAAGTAGGGATTGATGACTCAGCAGAGTCAACAGAAATGGAGTGTAATTCAAAATATTTTATTATTAATAAATAAATTATGGAGACAACAGCATGGGAGAGCTGTTAAAAAGAGGTTACTGGTCAAACTGGTGGATGGAACTAGGTGGAAATGCAAAAGGCAAGTGGAAGCATCCTCAAACACTTCCTAAGTTGCAGGTGGCAACTTCCCTACAATTGGGGTCATGATCCCCCAAGAAAGTGGGATCAGAGCAGGTGGCTCATTAAATCACAGTTAACCCAAAACGACCTAGGAAATCTTTTAAAAGTACTCAACGAAGAGAGCTGAGGTTGCTCAGATATTTTCCAGAGAGAATTCATTCAGGATAATGATATTCAGGAAATTCATTAAGGAAAAAGGGAAATTAGGAAGGAAGTTGTTTGGAGAGGATTGCTGCAGTAACTTGGTTTATTACAGCTTTTTAGCTGGGAGAACTTGCTGACAAGTTCTGGGTTAATACTGAGTTTGAAGACTAGTATTTGAGTTTGTTGCACCTAGTTCCATCCAGGGAGACCAGAGCAAGCTCGGGGGTCCTGAGGAGTCGCTCTTTGAGCGCTCTCTAGGAGTTGGTAGGGAGGAACGGCCTCCCATTGCTGTTGTTGTCCATAGCTTAAACAGGTTCTAACACTTGACTATCTATGATTTTAATAAAATGTAAATGGTAGAATGTTATGATATGAATGTTTTACTGGTTTAGTTAATTAGATGTTTTTAGTTCATCAGTATTAAAATCTGTTGATGAGAAATAATGACCCTCTATGTTTTTCCACCTCTTGGTTTTACCAGGCAGTACTCTAGCACAGGGGTAGAATTATAAAAGATGTATGATGAGATTATAGAATAGGAAATTGTTCTTTGTTTAATACCAGAAGAAATTATCTCTTTTGCTGACAGCTGCTTATACTCATAAGTAAAAACTTTTCCTTCGAACAATCTATCCTTCTCAGTAATCCTATTTAATGGAAAACAACAGATAGAAGAATGTAAAAGTTGTGCTAAGAAAGGAAAGACTAAGTGTATCTGCTGTAAACCTTATAATTGTTTTCTTCCAGTTTGAAAGAATTTAACTTCTTATGCAGAAAAGACAACACTGATAGTAGGAGTAAATAATTGTGATTTAGATTCTACAGTTAAGACCTGATGGTGTTAGTCTGTATTTATGGTTTAGGATACAATTATTTATTTACTAATTTCTCTTTTTCCGTTGAGCTCAAATAGATTACAGAGCTGTTAACCTCTTTCTTAAGTAGTAACTGAAGGTTATTTTTATGTATATATATAAATGAGTGTATAAGATAAAACTTAAGTAGTACTGTATGTATTTTACATACATATATACAAGCATCATAGCTAACATGATGATATAGATTTAAAGTAACCATGGAAACATTGGTATACACAAAAGAGATAATATCTTCATTATATCAATGGCAATAAACTTATATTACTTACAATATAGAAGTAATACTAATGTTACCCATAAGGTAATAATCTCTTTATAGTAATTATACAAAGTAAATAACAATACAGGAGAACCTTATAATTAAAGGAATAAAATGAGAATATAAAGACCCTACTTAAATAAAAGGGTATAAAGTATAGGTTAAAAAATATACTTCTTAATAATTAGTAAATCAGGGTAACAAGTCTAGACAGCACCCTGGACAGTAAATCTAATGAACAGTAAGTAGTAGAAAATACTTAAACCTCAGATTAATTTTAAACGGAGAATTAACTTGTGTTACTTTGCATAAATATAAAAGAACATAAGCAGAAGTAATAACAAAAGTAATAATTATTACAGAGAGAATAACACACTGGTTATAATCAGTGATATGGATATCCTATTAATTTCTGTTTATAAATTTATATTATTTGGAAATTACAGTATTTATTTAGCTTCTCTCATTAGCAGAGATTTCAGTATAAAAACCTATAACCTGTTTGTACAGTCAAAGTCTTTTGACTGTCATTAAAAACCTTAAAAGATGATATAGTTTATCAATGTAACACTTATAACAATTTATAAAAATAATATCAACCTGTATATTATTAAAATGCAGAAAAGGAAACTCTACCAGCATTTACCACGAGTAAATAACACAAAGTAAACCAAGTATTTTATCAAGTTACAGAAGTTAAAAGTATCGAGGATAGATAGGCTTATTAAGCCATTTTAACACAGTAACTGTTCCAAAATTGCACAGTAATATAATATTAACTTAAGGAAAGTAGCAGTTACGGTATGAATGGGTAATATAAATAATTTTTAATACTACTAGGTTACATATAAATTTATGTACTTAAAAAGGGAGTAACTATTAGTTACTCAAAGTATTTCACCATAATTTAAAATCAAGCAAATAGAGCCACAGTCTACTGGTCTTGTCAAGTGGATCTATTTAATGTAAATTATCTAAATAATTTACAGTTATATTATTAACCTAAGAAAATTTCCCAAGATCATCAAAATACTTCTTTTACAACCACGCTCACAGAGTATGTTTATATTAATACAGGTAAACAAAGAATTTAATAACTTGTAGTAAAACTTTGTAAACACGCGAAATCAAAAGAGGCTATTAACAACTTATATATATTAAGTTAGGGTTTACAACCCTGTAAATATATGACATTTAACCAAAAATAGAATCGAGGGATTCTAAGCCCATATACCAAGTTATCTTTCAACTTGATTTTACACAGTAAAAGCTGAGTGAAGGACTACTGAAGCCACGACTTCTACAAGGTGTTTAAAAACACAGTTTTAATGTACACGACGGCCATAGTTAGAGCACCTGCAAGCAGCTCAAGGTTTTTTTTTTATAACTATGAGAGTAAGCCACAGTACGAAGTATTAAATAAATAAAAACCCTAAAGGAAGCAGTTCATGACAGCTTAACCCTTTTTGTTCTGGATGAACCAAGAAAAGAGGAACAACCATGGTTAAAAATCAGGCTTACCCGTAACCTCGAACCGCCGTTGTAACCTCGCACAGCCAAGTAGGGGAAGAGGTCGACCTCCAACAAGAAAAATGCATTTCAAAACTTGTTAGTAATGATTTCTAGTTTGCACTAAAGTAAATCAATAAATAAATTAAGGACTGTCAGCCCTCTTACCAGAAAATGGTGGTAAAGCTTGATCATCATCGAACTATGCCTCAACCTCGAATGTCAGCAGGAAAGCCATCTGTGGAAGGGAGCAAAGAGTTAACTGAACAGTATACATCCAAATGTTGTTCCAAGGTTTATTATTTAGGCATTCACGAAGGAGTAAAGGCATTTTCAGTCAAGGTTTTGGACAGAGAGATAGCGTTTAGGAAGGCTTCCTTAGAGTGGAGTAACAACATTGCTTGGAAGCATTCACAACTGAGAAAGGAAAGCGTGAAGACGACGGGAGAATGGCAGTCTAGGGTTTGGTTTTAGCCTTTTATTAGTCTAACGCTTGGATAAGGGATGGCCACGTTAGTTTGTAATTTTCTTTTAAAAAAAAAAACGATGTGGGTATTTTTGTATAGTTCGAACAGTCCAGCGATCTTCAAAATGATTGCCGATCATTTTGACTTATCCAAAGTTCGTTTATTTTAACACATACGTAGTATGAAACCCATAATAGCATGTCACAACCTAAAACTTGAGAGTAATCATTAAGAACATGAGATATTTTACGACCTTATGAATATGCTTATGTTTTACATTAAAAAGTATGTCTTCATGTAGGTGTCGTAACCAAAAACTCCTTGCATATCTTTTTCCTTCACTACCACGTTATCAATAACCGTTAAAAATAATCAAATGTTAAAGGTCTTATAAAGTATGACCCAAGGGAAGAAGAGTAAGGATATTTTCCTTAGTAATAATTTAACTTATACTCTTTACATAAGTTCTCTTATATAATATAAGTTTTCACAAAGTATTATTTTTCATAAAAAGTGATAAGGGATTTATAAAGCATAACTTGAAAGACGATGGATAATGATATTTGTCTTGATACAAATGTCTACTTGGATTATCCTAGTAATTTAACAATCATGGTAAACTTATCTTTTAACCAAGTATATTGTTCATGCAAAAGAATTAAGGAGGCTATTATGGTAAAGGAAGATATAGTGTAATGGTTTAGATAATCCATAGATTTAAAACTTTATATGTGATTTAGTATTTAATCTATCTTTGACTTACTAACCCATGTCTAGAGTGGTAAATACAATAACCCACTTTATTTATAAACTTGAAATATCTAAGACAAAGAGTTTTAGAAGTTCACCTTAGAAAAGACCTTTAAACTTAAATTGTATTAGACTTGGTTATAAGCCAAACATCCAAACGAATGACTATTTTGGTTTTGATCATTCTACAATTTTTATGGAATCATTGATAACATGATTATGGGGTGGGAGTAATATACTTTTGATTAGTATGAAGGCTATTTTTCTCTACCATTAGCTCTTTTGCATGTATAGAGCATACTTTTGAGTCTTTTTAAGAAGTTATAGATCTATTCTTAGTAACCTTGATATTTTGAATCAAATGTTCTTAAATACTAGGATTTTTCACATATGAAGGTGAAACCCTTTAAGGGTTATCATGGTAAGGGTTAACCTTGGAAACTGAATGAATCATTGTAATACATATAAGACCTGGTAGGACAGAATAGGTTTATTCTTTATCATTGGGTAAGTTAAATTTTGATAACAGTAAATTATTAATCTCCTTCTTTATACACTTTAATAAGTAAGAATATTGGTATCTTTCTTAAGTAAAAACTGCAGATTATCGTTTTCGAAACATAAATGATCTAATTCTAAAGATCTTTGGCACTGACATTTAAGTTAGAGATCAGACAGTTCAGTAATATAAAGAACTGTAATTCTACATCTGCAAGGATAAAAAGAAGAACATATACTGAAATTTACCTCAGTAAGCAGTGTTTTGTGTTTAGCCACTAATGTTCACTGAACTTGTTTTGCATATAAAAACTTGTACTTAAAAGACTTTAGAATTTTAATTGCATCATCCAAATCTCTTTACCTGTAATCTGTAAGGAAAGAAGAAACTTTCTACATTAGCTCGAAAGCTAAGTAAGCCCAGTTTTTGCTTGACAGCCCCCTTATGGTTGTAAGAAGAACAAAATCAGTAAAGCTGAAAAGAACTGTTCTACTACTACTAATAGCTAGCAATTATTGATTTTCAATAACAGTTAACTAACCAAACATTTAGTGACTGCAATTATTAAAATAATATACATTTGAAAAATTTTAAAATTTTCAGAAAATTTGGGGTTTTGACACTTCGAATCAGCTGCCTTTGGCTCCTTCTTCTTTGATTTCCCCTTTTCTTGTGCTTTGGAAGAGTCATTAAACAAGAGAGATTGATACTTATAGGTCTATATGACTCCCATTCGAAACAATTTGTCTTCTTCTTTGATTAAGGACTTGGAAAATGAATCTAAAGAAGGAAGTTTCCAATCAGGAAAGCTTTCCCGCTTGGAATGAAACATAGAGACATATACAGAGTACTCAGGACCTAGTTTCATGAGTATGGAAAGGGTGTTTTGCTCATCCTTTCAGTCTATCCCACACTATTTGCATTGGTGCACTAGAGACTTGAATTTAGAGAATAATTTCTCAATAGTATTGAAACTGCTAGGATGTAAATATACCAACTCATACACCAACTCATTCCCCAGAATGTGTCCCCGAAGCTCATCTTATTTGTTAAACAAGCTATCAAGAGTCTCCCATGCTTCTCTGGGAGTCCTTAATCCTTCTATGTGAAAGAGGATATCTCTGGAAATATAATTAGTACATAAGTACCCGAATGCTTCATCGCAACGATTTAGGAACTTGTTCCGTTCTATCGGCTGATGAGGCTCATCCTCCCATCCATGTATGATACTGTGGTATCCATGCTTGGGAAAGGCTAGCTGCATATCAATCCTCCAATCAAGGTAATTGGAAGTTGTGAGGATCTGTGGTTCAAGAGTTTGAGAACTCATAATTACTCTAGCAGGAAGACTACAAATACTTCTCGCAAGCTACGTAGCACCTGTCAATTTCACTGCAATAACACATGAAAACATATGAACTGTTAGAATCATGATTTTCCTCCCAGGATGAACATGTTTTCAGGGCACGTCACGCCCTCTCTGCTGCTCTAAATAAATCTAGAGCTAGCAAATTTTTATAGGGGACTTCTGTTGAAACCGAGCTGCTTCTGATGTTCGATGGGAAGAAACAAGCATGAAACCTACCTGAGAAACCTTTGATACCATATTAGAATTTGAATGCCATTTAGATATTCAAGAAGATAGTTATAATAATGTTTTCAATAATTGTATGGAGAATGAAGATAAAAACTGAACAAAACAAACCACACAGGAAACAGACAAGTATTTCTCATGAATTTACAGTATCATTCATAATAATAATATCTGGTGTTACAATAGTTTACATAGGTAGAATTCAAATGCATGGGATATGAATTCAAATCCTCCAACTAGATATGACTATATATAACTAAATCTCCAACTCAAGGTCTCCCAATAAATATCAGAGTCCAAATAGACAACTCCCTAATGACCAATAACTCCAACAACCACTGACAGCTAGTTAACTCAGTGCAGCTAAGTGTGGTAGGTAGGAAAAGAACTCCTCCCCATGCAACCATGCATTATCCATGCATTGATAGTGCTAGCCTAACTGACTATGAAGTAACTGAATGTAACTAGGGGATAACTAAGACTAACTAGTACTAACACTAACTGACTGAAGTAGGTTGGTGTTGGGACTCCCAATGGCTCCTAAAATGTAGGGATTGGTATAGGAGGTGCCTAGACTAATGCATGCACATGGATTAAGTGGTAGTTAACTTCTAGCAGTGTTCCACACACTCCAGTGACTGGTACATGTGGCCCTGTTGAGCCAAGTGGACCCAATTGCATTAGTGGACCCAATTGCACTAGTGGACCCAATTAATTAATTTAAAGTTCCTAAGTTAGGCAATAATAAATCTAATAGACATTTGACCAAGGGAGAATTAATAATCATAACAACAGGTTTGTGAAGACCCTATGGCCAAAGCAAGGCAATGTTGCCCAACTAGAGATGATGAAAGGAAAAATTGTAAGAAAGACTCATATGTTTGTAACACCTAGGATCTATGAGGACCTTGTACATTTGAATTATACCCTCATTTCATGACTATGACATTTAGTATCATGTACCCGTTATGCCTCGTTTAGAAAATTTCCCCTTCTTTCATGCCATGCTTTTGATCTCTTTTAAAAAAATTATTTCCTTCCCTTTCACGTCCTTCTTTTCTATCATTTTAAATTTTCAACCAAATAAATATATAGATAAACTGAAAAGAAACAAAAAAAAACTTGATTGAAAATCAAGGATTAAACTTGATATGTATCCTCCATTATGTAACTATTTTAAATGGTAACAAGGTTGTTAAAAATTGTACATTTATAATCTTATATAATATTTACTTCACGTTATCAACTAAATTTGAACATACACATTCATACTCAAGTTTTAAAAAAATTAACATGTAATGTGAGGCTTTATATATATAGTCATGTTAACAGTAAAAATGTAATATAAAGTTTTGTATTTGAAATGAAGTGGATGCCTAGTTTTGTATATTATATATTATAATTAGTAATAAAATGTAAGAGGATGAAGTGGAATATTTTGTTTTTATATTAAAATTATCAAGATGTCAAAGTATGAATTGGATTGGCCCATTCAATTTTCTAAAATTTCATCCAACGGAAATTTATGCAGGAATTGTTCGAGGAAATAAACAAGTCGTTGCACAAAAAGGTCAGTTTAAAATTGAGGGGTCTCATATATATATTATTCTTATAGAGTTATGGACGTTGAGAACAATTTGTTTGTAGAGGCTAACTAACAAAATGGGGTTCCTATTCCATGCCATGGCTATGCAAAAAAAACTGCAGTGTCCTATGGTGGTAGGACAATATGGATGTGAACATGATCCTATACACGTATTGGGTGCGATGGGGCACTCTGTTATTGGAAACTATACCTCTGGTTTCTCTTCAAAAGAAGTTGACACTGATGGCCATTCACAACCCACTATGGGGTAATTAATTTTATTACTTCACTTTCTCATTCAAATTCCATTGCCCCTTTTACACCTTCATATTTTGTCAACAATACTGAATAAATGCCTGCTTTTACTGATAATTCTATGCTATTTTAGATTCATATGGTGCCATCATTTTAGATAACAAATATGTTCAATCCGAATAGTAATTAATGTGTCTAGCTATTGTTCCATAGCATTAGGTGAAGTAATGAAACTATTGTTAGAGAGCTTTAATATGTCTACCTATTGTTCGATAGCTTTGTGATATCTTCGTAAAACCTATAAAAAATTGTTATGATATGTAGTCTTTATTTATTTCTCAGGTTGCTCACCGATCTTGCTCAAAACAGCACCACTGATGTGGCACATGAAGGTGAACAACTCAGGGAATGCAGTTACTAGGAGTGCACCTCCCATAAGGGTGGTCCTCCGGCCCAATTTGTTAGGTGGTTGCATTTTTAGCCTTCGAGCTAAGTGTATATACATAATAAATTACTTTTTTCAGACTTTGATGCATGCATAGTGTAGGGATTGACTAACTCAAGTAATGAATACAAACGGATCCTTTATAAAATTAATAAAGGTTATTATGTGATGAATAATGGGCTTTATGCATGCATATTTTAGGGATTGACTCCCTACGTAATGAATACAAACTTATTCTTTATAATTACTATTTTATGAATAGTTGAGAGGATTTCCATTTTGATCTCTTTTTATTTTTAGTTTTATGTTCATAATTCGTTTATTTAAGATCAATGAATACTCTTCACTTCATTTTGACTTTATATATATTTTGGGTATTCTCAACCCTTTTTTTGTTTGAAGTCTGCAATGTATTAATTAGTTATAAATAAAAAAGTACAAAATGTAATATTCTGGACAGTTGAGTGGGGTGGTCCAAACCTACCACCCGAGTCCACAAAAATAGAAAACCCTTCAGTAATTGCAAGATGAGGCACAATAACCCATTCAGCCGATGAGGGCCTAATGCAAAATTAGCATTTTATACAAATATAACAGTAATTATCAAAAAAAGCCAAAATTACCATACATGAGATGGGGGGCTATGCCAAAGTTTACGTAAAAGGAATGTTCATGAGAAAAACCATACAACCAGTAACAACATATAATAGATATAAACAAAAATAACCAGCATGGTGAAAAAACTAACAGAGCCAAGTACACTGCGGAGCGTCACTCGCTAGTGGTAGCAGGTTCTCGAGTCTCCTAGATTTCTTCAAGAATCGGATAGGCTCTGTAGAATTGCTCATCCATTGATGGTTCACTCAACTTGACAAGGGGAGGTGCATTTTTGCAGACAAAACGCAACAGGATTTGAACCCGAAATTTGACGTTAGAATCCGACGTCATCCGACATTTCACACGGATGTGTCAGACAACAATCAATCATCAGAGAATGATAACAAAATATTTATAAAGCCGTCGAATATCCGACACTTATGAGTCGGATTTCCAACACTGGTAGTGTCGAGGAACCGACACTATCAGGGTCGGACCTTCGACGTCTGTGAAAGCAAACATGGCGGTTATCTAACACTGACAAGTCGTCGGACACCAATCAATCATCAGAATGCCAATAAAAAATATTTATAGAGCCGTCGAATATCCAACACTTGTGAGTTGGATTTCCAACCGTGGTAGTGTCGGGGAACCTACACCACCAGGTTCGGATGTTGGACGTCTGCGAAAGCAAAAATGGCGGTTATCTAACACTGACACATCGGATATCCGACAGGCGGTATAGATTTTTTTATAAAAAAATAATTAAGGTTTACATGATTTTAAATGTTTTAGTAAAAATATCGTAATGGCAATTTATATAATATAAAATAATAATAAAATACATATAATATATAATAATATATAATAAAAAATGACTCGTTTTCGTTTTGGATAGTTCAGTTCAATTTGGAGGTTTTTGTGAATTTGGGAGTAGGTTCAGTAGACATGGCAGACAACTCTGTTGACCCATGGCACCAAGAGCTCAACATCTTCTCCTCACCGAAAATTACAGGTATACTGTCCCCAGACACAGTGTAGAACACATTGGAAAATTTGACAGCTGGAACCGACAGCAGGGTTCTGGTTTCTTCGCCAGATGAAGAGCTACTAGGTGTGTTCGCAATATGGCCATTGAACCCGGCCTTAGGAGGAGGCCCGTACTCATTATTCCACTCCATCCAACCTCCGAGCACAGCTGTAGCAACCTACTTCATCGAGCTTCCCCAGGCAGAACAACAAGGAACCCCAAATAGGGAAATCCATCCTTCAGTGTCACACGGAGCACACACAAGAGAAGCCACCGAACAATTGGATGTAATCTCAGAAGACGAAGGCACCCAAATCACCTCCAAAAAATCAAAGAATCAGTGTTTAAATCCCTCAAGAAGATATTTTAACCTAATTTGTGGAGTTGAGTGCACCATGGAAGCAGCACTGGAGATGGACGGCTTAGCCCTAGTCGAGAAAATCAGAGAAAGAAACCCCACCCTGGGGAAAATGAAGGATTGGGCCAGGACAAATTGAACAAGGCTTCAAAGTGAAGGCTCGGTTATTACTCCGCTTGAAAAGGGATGGTTCGGATTTTGGTTCAGAGGCAGAGAGGATGCAGACCTCATATGGAGCAGAGTTTGGAGATATGGGAAAACACCGTTTCAGCTAAATTAGTGGACCCCCTTGTTCAATGCAGAAACATAGCGACTAGATACAATACCAGTCTAGGTTTTCCTTCCAGGACTACCATGGGAATTCTGGAACCCAAGAGCACTTAGTGACATCGAGAAAGCGCTGGGGACTTTCATTGAAGCGGACCTCTTGTTTCAGCAGACAGAAATAAAAAAGGTAGCCAAGATCCTAGTCTCTTTAAACATCAGAACCAGTCTTCCAGAAGCCTTTAATTTTGTTTGGCAAAACAAGAAAGAAAGACAGCTGTTGGACTATGAAGGGCTCCCATTTTGATGCCACAAATGTAATGAAACAAGACATTTGGCAAGAAACTACCCAAACTTTGTTCCCTCAACAACCGGAATAAGGAAGTGGGTTAGGCGAACAGAGGCCCCGTGCTCCAAAGAAACTGGTCTGAACACAGCTTCAAATGAAAATCCTCTCCGGTTGGAGGGCACAAAAAAACCATTGGATCAACCGAAAAGAGTGGGAGCAATAGCAGCATAAGGGCCTCCTCAACAGACGGAATAGTGTCCGATCGCTTCTCCCCCATCGAATATGAACACTTCTTCCCTTACTAATCATCTAAATGATTTATCTGTGAATGATGAAAAATATTTCCCTACCCCTATCACAAACAGTCCCCCTCCCCCCAAAAATGGCACCTCCTCCCCCGCATTCAAAAGTACCTCCAATTCAAACTAGATAGCCTCCCCTTCCACCATAAAAAATGACTCGCCCACATAGTGCTCCTCTATACGTTTTCACCTTCATTCAAGGGACATTCCAATCCCTCAAAAACCAAAAATCTCTACAAAAGGACTAGGGGTAAATCCCAGGATCACATCCAAAGGGAAAGGGAGAGGAATACCATCTCACCTCTCTACGGCCCAGAGCATGGCGCTCAGGGATCAGGAAAGTGGCAAACAAACAACCATTTTCGGGATGCTTAGAGCAGTGGAAACCCCAGATGGGGTGCCCAAATGAAATTTGTCTCCCTAAACTGTAGCGGTCTGGCAAGTACCTGGAAAAAGCTTGCCCTAAAAAGGTGTGGAGGTTCTATCACCATATGTCATTCTTCTACAAGAAACAATGGGTCCAGAGCTGGAAGTTGAAACTAGTTTAACATCACTTCTTCCACAATACTCTTTCACAGCACAAAGTGCCATCGGCCACTCTGGAGTTCTAGCAATTGGATGGAAGAAAACAAGAATTCGGTGCACAAACTCGGGAGGTGCATGCTTATATCTACATCAAAGTCATTTTTTTCAAATTTCTTTGGGCTTGGGAACTGGAACCAACAACTATGCAGAACTCATGACATTGAAATTACTTCTCTATTTTTCCAATTAAAGAAATTGCAGACATTTACAAGTATATGGTCACTCAATGGTGGTTATAAACTGGATGAATAAGATACAGAAATGTATAACTGCTTCTCTAGATGCATTATTTGAAGAGACAACCCATTCTCTCTCATTCTTTGAATCAATCTCTTTCACTCATGTTTACAGGGAGTGAAATAAGGAGGCAGATAGACTCTCAAAGAAGGGTCTGACATTGCAATCGGGTGAATGGAAAATTTTGGAAACACAGGACTCCAAGGCCACGGAATATCCGCACACGCCTTTTATAAATCCATCATTCTAAAACTTTTTGTAAATTTGAAATATATTTTTGAAAGCATAGCGCAAAATCAGTCTTCATGAACAGGAAGGAAAAAATTTCTCAACTGAACAGTCCATGTATAGTTTGATGAATGGAACAGTTTTTGGTAATTCTTAATTATAAAAATTTTGAGTAATTCTTATTTATAAAAAAAAATTATTGCTTTTTTCCTCTATTTTATGAATGAATGCTTTACTGAATTGTTTACTGATTTTTTTTTTTTCTGCCATTGACTAAATTAATGTTTTAATGAATGAGTTAATGAATGGTTTTTTCAGATGTTGAGTGATTGAATGGTTTAATGAATGTTTTAAAGAATGATTTAGTGAAACCATTTTTCAACTATTCAGTAAAATAATTTGCATTGTAGATGCATTGTTATTTTCTTTGTGAAATAGTGAAATAAATTGTTATTTGCAAGTATAGGCATTGGGTTTGGGAAGTTGAGAGTGATGTGAGGGGGAGGGAGGGGCCATAAGAGCTTCCATGTTCACGTGGTTGGTCCCGTTTAGTAGAGAATATTAAATTATTCTCGAAACAGAGAGGAGCTCAATGAATGGTAAGGAAGACTGCATTAAAAAACATCTCTTTCTATATTTTTACTATGTAATTTTCAGTATTGCTATTTGACTCCTCCATTGGAACTTGTTATAGATAGCGTTGATAAACATTTCTATAGTTAAGAGGCAAGAAATGGATTTTTGATTATATCGATGGCCTTATATACATAGTAATTTTTGTTATCCATGTTTTAGCAGGTGATATATTCTTAACAATTAATTTACTTGAATAGTTGAACAGTATTGTCATTTACATTGTAATAGAATTGTATTTATTTAGATTTTTTTTGTTATTTTCATAAACAAACATAAATATATTTGATGGGTCCTAACATGAAACTATTGCAACACGAAAAAAAATCAAGTATGTTGAATGATGTTTTGAAAGGTAAAGCATAAGAAGACAGTGTGAAGATCCAGAAATCAAGGTATAAATATGTTTTCTTTTGTTTGATTGAGCCATGTACTGGGTATGTATGCATGTGCACACACATACATTTAGTTTATGATGATGATTACCATACATAGAGGCAAAAAACAATCACTAGAGGCAAGAATATAGACTATGTAAACGTTCTACAAGTTAGGTAGGGGTCTTTTGACATCCTTGACATTTCTACATTGTTAGGTTCATCATTAAACCAAAACGTTTGGAGTTGTTCCAAAACAAGAAAATTCTGCTTTGAAAAATCTATTTGTTGAAACAACCTGACAAGTGTTTATGAAGTGCACAGAGGCAGTCGAAAGACATTCCTGGTGAGAAAGAAGGTCATAGGGCTTTAGTATTTCACATTGTGCACCTCTCCACATATTTGGAATTTTTTCTCTAGTTTCTCTTGAAAGATAAATGCTTTCCAAAATGGCTTCAAACCCATTTTTCAATTTTCAACCACCCTTACCAAATTGCATCCCTAGCTACAAATATTTTTCCATATCAATGTTGCAATTTTTATCTTGGGATATATCACTGACAACCCAGATATACACATATTGGAAATATTAGGGAAAATGTCAAGGAAAATATTAGTAGGCATAAACTTGGACCTGGAAAACTCAAAAAATATCAGCAAGCATAATTTAGGAACTGAAAAACACATAAAATACCAAAAACATCAGGAACAATAGAAAACTTTAAAGCTCCATAAAGTTTTGGAAATATTGGGAGAAATTGGAGATATTTGCAACATTGTTCTAGATATTGATCTGATGCATCAGCGTGAAACATTTTTCATTGTAGATTTGTGTACATTCTTGGGTGTTAGGTTCAATCCCAATAATACCCACTCTCACAAACTAACAAAAAATTTCATTAAAACTCTACTTCTTGAACCAACTTAACTTAGAAACTACACTCCATGATTTCTTTGCTTCTATGTTTTGAGGTGGAATGTTGGATTCCCCAAAAATTTACTTTGAATAACCTTAAAAAAATTCCATTACATTTTAGGTTATGGGATAACAGTGCTATCACATTGGGATAACACATCTTGTGGGATGCATGAGAACCTCAAAATCCTCCAACAAATCCGTGTAACTGAAAAGTGTAACATTTTTCTTCCTCAATATATTTTCTACCAAGTGACTTGTCTTCATTTTTCTATATTTTCATATGATATAGACCGATGGATGTCAAGTGAGTTGACCCCTAAAATTTGAACGTGGGAACCTAAATTCATTCATAATATTTTTTTGTCATTACAACTTGACATTGAGAACTAGAAATGACTTAGAGAAGTGATGGAATAAATACTGGCCTCGGGATGGAAACCTTGAACTCTAGGATTAAGACTTGGAAAATCAAAAGAATAAACAATTCTTGTCACAAGAATTTAGTTGCATATGCATCCATTTATTTAAATATGAGCTCAAAAATTAAAAATATTGGCATGAGTGAAAAATGTCAAAGGAATCTCTTTTTGTCAGCTCAATACTAGGTATGTTGCTAGATTTAGGCGTTTTCATATTCTGCACAAAAGAACTTTAGGTATATGAGAGAAACCTTATATTTAGTATCCATAATCTTCTCCATGACAATCACAGATCTAATATTATTAGTTTGGTTGATTTGTACTTCCATAAACTACAACTAATATTCTTCGGTTTAAATTTGGAGACTGGGTTGGTTCCATGCAATCAATCGATTTTAATATATATGATCTATACTTTGTGAGCCACAAGCCATGAAGATAACCTATGAAATGAAAATTGGTGAGGTATTATTCATAGGACAAACTTCATTACTTTCAACAATCGATGATAGCATGGTCAAGTGGTGGGATGTCATAATCCATGTATTGGAGTAATTATGTTTTGTTGATTTTCTTTTGTAATAATTTCTAAATTTTCAACACTGTAGAGCATATTTCCCACTAGTATTCACAGGTCAACAATGATTCCTTTTTTGTGTTTATACATGAATAGTTACTAAATATAAGGGAATAAATACTATGTTCATTGTGGTGCAGCAAGTCTATAGAGTGTTGATTTATGGTGTGATTGGGATTTATGGTCATATGCATCTTGCTGGAGTCATTATTTGATTTAGTTTACTTTCTTTACAATTTTTCAAATGGATAGGCATACATGTTCATATGACCAAACAGTACAACTATGGGACTTGTGCAACTCGAAGACTGCCTTGTAATTGAAGGTTTATTTGCCGCATAGATGTTTGCTTTTTAATACAAATGATGATTTTTCATTAGCATAAAAAGAAACCATTATATAAGATTTGTTTGGTATATACCTCGCTAGTTTATTTAAGTCTTTTTTTTCAAAAAAATTGAGTAAATTGAGCCTTAAATATTTTGATACACACACTTTATATGAAATGTATGCAATGTATTCATGGAATGCTCTTGGACTATTAGCTTGGACTTCATCCCTTTGAGGCTGCTAAACCTTAGTTGTGACTGTTTAAGAACTATCCTAGTGGGTTGTGACTGTGTATCCTTGTGGGTTGTGACTATGTAAGACCTATCCTAATGGCTTGTGACTATGTAAGAACTATCCTAGTGGGATGTGAATGTGTATCCTAGTGGTATGTGATTGTGTAAGACCTATCCTAGTGATATGTGACTGTGTAAGAACTATCCTAGTGGCTTGTAACTGTGTATCCTAGCAGGTTATGATATACTAGTGGGTTGTGACTTTCTTCATCTCTCCTAGCTGGGATATGGACTATGATGTTCTCCCTCAACCTTAATATGAATTGTGGTAACCTCTTATAAGTAGGTCAAGGATGATTTGAACTTACCTCTCTAGAAGTGACTTGTTTGCATCCCATATTAAGGTGAGTTGTGGTTGTGTTAAGCCCTAAATGAAAAGGGTCTTCACACTTGGTGACTGAGAGATATTAAATTCATTTAAAATAATTAAACTAAATACATTTAGTGTGTCCCTCGATAGTGTCATTTTATCTTTCAAATTCCACATATCCTAATTGGATGTGTCTTTGACTACAAGAAATATCACTTGTTGAGAACAAGATAGAATAATAATTGAACACAGGAGCTACCTTTGACCATTAAGAATAAGAATTGCACCATTAAAATTCACCCCTTTAAATACTAGGAATCCATAATGGTTTGTTTACAAGGTGTGGATTTCTATATTAACAATTCACCTTCAAATAACACCCTGGCTCAGGTCTCCTTTCCATCACCAACCACTTGCCTATGTTACCTTGTTGAAAATTGGACATGCTAGGAATCAAAGCTATGATCCACCCTCGGTTGATAAAATACTTTACCACTGAGGTTATTTCTCCTTTTGTGATGGGAATCCATGTTGGTTGCATATAAAGGTGTGGATTGCTATCTCCAACACTATTGTCCTAAAAAATGTCTTAGAGTGAGATATAATGGTAGTAATGTTTGGGAGAAATGGGGAAATGCAGAATCTAAAATAGGGTTAAATGTGATTCATATAAAGAATACAAAGAGAAAAAAGGGGGAAATTTAAAAAAGTACATGTTGTGAATTATCACAAACACCATGGACCTCTAATAAGTGATGAATATTCCAGAGGGAGTCATAGTTGTAGAGGATAAAACTAGGTTGTTAATCATTTGAATATGGGAATGCACTATAAGCAATATATAAGAATTTTTTATTAATCTCTAGCAAATGACCACAAAACTAGGTCATCTAGTTTGGATCTTCTTCCTTATACTATGATGATAAAAATATATATGGAACACATGAAAATATACCTTGAGAGAGAAAAGATTAAATTCCTTGGTCTTGTTGGTCCCATAGGTAAAAGGGGTTGTTTCCCCGCTTTTTATGGTACACCTTGGTATTATGGATATGGTCGTAGCCTTACCACCTTGTTGTAAGGGTCAACCTTCCTGTTGATTTGGGTCAACCTTCCTGTTGCTGCTTTTGAGTAGGTCATAACCTCCTTGTGGAAACTAGGGGTTGAACAATACCTTCCTAGTGCTATTCATGACCTTGTTGGCTTCCCAATTTTGACCCTTGACCTTGCCGCTGCTCATTAGAGTAGTTCATGACTCTATTGATGCTCATTGGAGTAGGCTGTCACCTTGTTGTTGTTCACTGAATTTAGTCATGAACCTAATGCCATTATAAAGTATGGGAGTGACTTCTTTTTGGGTTTCTAAGGATTGGTGCGTTATCCTTATGGACCGCTAAAGTAAATTGTGATCTTGTTGGACTATTTTTCAGGACCTTCTGTGGACTGTATGGAAGGGGATTGCAACCTTATTTAAACTGCTAATTCTACCTTACCTTTGTCTTTCCTATTGCAACAAGTTGAGTCCATTAAA
Source organism: Pseudotsuga menziesii (assembly GCA_001517045.1). NCBI lineage: Eukaryota > Viridiplantae > Streptophyta > Pinopsida > Pinales > Pinaceae > Pseudotsuga > Pseudotsuga menziesii. The sequence goes on along the minus strand of LPNX011021509.1, from coordinate 216,755 downwards.
GAGTTTCTCTACGTATATGGATTAAGGATGCGTTTGTTCATTTGAAGGAAAATCTATCTTGCTTTATTTAGGACTATCCTAAAGGCTTGCCATTCATTGCAGCCTAACCTTTAACCTACTACAATCTATCTTTTATCTCTCTCACAAGCTATGATGATCTGATCCTTTGGTAACTTGTCCTTTCAATGACAATATGTTACCCTAAAAGTATCTGAGTATAAGGAAGATCCAAACTAGATCTAAACCAACATTGTTAAAGTTCATTATCGCTGTTCTTTAGTTGTTAGTTTGTTTTACATGATACTATTTCTATTCTTATTGTTTAGTTTATGTACATTGAAATTGAAAAATTGTATCTCAAGGACCAAGTTTAACATAATGACCATTGGAGTGTCAAAGTTGAAAGAGACAAAAATTATATTTTGAATTTATTACAATAGTATTGTTCTGTATCTAGCTCTTTTTTAGTTTTGTGTTATGCATTAAAGTATAAAATTTTAATTTTCTTATATCAAATCCTAACCTAACCCTGAATTTCAACAATTGTCTTCATTAGTTAAATATGTCTTTCTAATGTTCATTAGTGTCCAGGGTGAGATTTATCATGTCTAGGATATTGAAAATACATGGGCATGCTTGCTAAACCTAGGGTCTCGCTTTGTTGCCAACAATAGGTTCTATTTCCATGACATAATGAAATTTTTATAGAAGAAAATATGGATATATCATGGAAACCTTCAAGGTAGGATATTCAAGATTGGCTAACTAAGACGGAAATCAAGTTTTCCCTGAAATAAACATAGAACCTACAAGTGAACCTTGAGTGGTGGAAGCAAAAGGTATATCTATTCTGATAAACATGAAACTTTATTTGCTAAGTTTTATAACTTGTTGCAATAATGGATTAAAAGACAAGTTATAAAATTCTAAAGTTAACTTTCCTTCCAATTGAGTATATTTATGTTGATCATGGATTAACACAATCTAATATGTTTTAGAAATATATAATAACCTTTCTTTGAAAATAAATAAAGCTTCCCCATACTATAATAATTTTCCCTACGATGGCTATTTTGATCGTTATTTGTAGACACAAATATAATGTCTTTCCTTGTTGAATTGCGAACATTGGATGCGCATCATGTATATCGTTTATTTTTCATCATATAAAGAATTGAATCATGAAACCTTGGACAAAGACATCATGAACACCTTCTACATGAGAGTAAGGTATTGCAAGTTTAAACTTGGTATTGTTTTTACTCTTTTTGGGGCTTTATATGAAACAACATTTAAGATAGTTCAGTCAGAGTCAATTCTAATAGCTGTCAAGTTGGGGTCAATTTCCCATAAGTGTATTTTAATTATTTAGTTAGGACTCATGAATCATATTTACACTGAAAGGTAAAAGGATTTGTTTATTAACTTAGATTTATATCAGATCCATGATTTCTTTGTTCTATGAGATGTGTTTTAAAATCACTATATTTGATATTCCCAAGGAATAAATAAAAGTATACATTTGACTAGTCCTATGAGGACTCAAGTGTGATGGATACTGTTTTGTTGTTCATCATTCAAAAACAAAGAAATTCAAGAAAACTATTAAAATTCCTCCTTACGTATTCTTTAGGATACTCAATTTGTCATCTTGAATTGTCTTACATGAGCACAAGAGGTAGTATGCTTGTTAGAAATGTTGCTTCAGAATAAAAGTTCAACCCTGCTTAGTCAAGTAAATTTTCAAGGCAAGTTAGCCTTAAAATTTTATTTGTTAATGGAAATGTAATCGCAGACCACAATTTATGAGCCTAAATCACTAGGATAGTAGCATGAAATTTCTGTGGAAGTAATTATTTAGGAACAGAATGCACTATTAGTTAGATATACCAAAACATATAATGTTTGCATCCCTTAGAGAAAGGGTTTCACTATTTTCATTACACTGAGCACAAGAAGTAGTATGCTTGTTAGAAATGTTGCTTCTGACTGAAAGTTCAACCCTGCTCAGTCAAGTAAATGTTTGAGGCAAGTTACCCTTAACATTTTATTTGTTAATGGAAATGTAATCGCGAACCACCATTTATGAGCCTAACTCACTGGGATAGTAGCATGAAATTTCTATGGAAGTAATTATTTAGGAACAGAATGCACTATTAGTTAGATATACCAAAATATATAGTGTTCACATCCCTTAGAGAAAGGGTTTCACTATTTGCATTACATACACTGCATCCAAAACCTTGGGAGTGACGGACTGCATAAACCCAAAAGAGCACATGAAGCCCATTCAAGAGGTACTGCTACTTCAAATTATGATTGTATATAATAACTATCTCTCTAACACAATTAGCTCAAAGCTCAAATTATGGTTGTATATAATAGTCATCTCTCTAACACCTATTAGCTACAAATCTCATGGGAAGATAAACACTTTGGTAGGTGATAAGAGTCATGGTGGATGGTGGTGTGGATTACAGCTTTGAATGCATTGGAAATATAGATATATTGTACCAGGCCTTTTTGGCCACCCATGACGTTAAACACCCTTTATACTCTTTTTTCAACTTTATTGAGACTCGTACAAGAAGAATTAGCTATTTAGGAAACTGATAATAGAGAGATCTTGGATATGAAATAGACAAGCTCCAGTGGTAAGGTCTATTAAGGATATGCATAAAAGAAAAAACTTTAAAGCTACATTATGGTTCAAGGGTTTTTACACTATTTTTTCAACTTCAATGTGACTCATACAAAAAGAATTAGCTATTTAGGAAACTGATAATAGAGAGATCCTAGATCTACTATAATCAAGCTCCAGTAGTAAGGTCTGTTAGGGATATGCATAAAAGTTTAAAGGTGCATTATGGTTCAAGTATCATCATGGTTAATGTCTTGGAAAACTAGATGCGATTGCAGGTCTGGGGCTTGACAGTGTTGTTGGGTTTTGATTCTACTGAAAGAAGTTTTGGCCTTCTTCCAATGGAGATGTTCATGGGTAGGAGGATAGTGGCTAACTTTAACAATACCATATACCTCTCTCTCTCTCTCTCTCTCAGGTATGTCCATTGTTTCGTTAGTGACTTGTCTCCTAAAAGACAAAGTGTGATCGTATTATAAATCTGAGTATAGAAATTAAGGAATGTTTAAACCACATTGTTTTATTCTATTTGTCCATTTATAATATTTTTGCATGTGCTTGACTAATTATGTTCATACATATCCTAGGTAACTGTAATTGATGGATGTACATAGTGCTGATATGTAGTAATCCTGGCTTGGTTTGGAGCAAAATGGGTCATAGCATCAACTGAATGGATATTTAGTTTTGACATTGAGGAATCATGCAAAAACGAGTAAACAGAGCTCTATAATTGAATCACATAGATTTGGAGAAGCATCAATTTGGTCTTGGGCACAGCTACAACAAAGCCAATGTGAAATTCAATGTCAATAGATGGATAACATGGTTATACATGCTATTAGTCTTCTCGAAACCTTGGACAAGGACATCATGAACAGCTTCTGCATAAGAGTAAGGTATTGCAAGTTTAAACTTAGTATTGTTTTTACTTTTTTTGTGTTTTATATGAAACAACATTTAAGATAGGTCAGTTAGGGTCAATTCTAACAGTTGTGAAGTTGAGGTCAATTTCCCATAAGTGTCTTTTAATTCTTTAGTTAGGACTCATGAATCATATTTATACTGAATGGTAAAAGGATTTGTTTATTAACTTAGATTTATATCAGATCCATGTTGTCCTAGCATGAGACCTCTTTTCCATCATGAAGGGAGAAAGTTAACTCTTGATGTTACAATTGGGTGAAGAAGGGAGACACCTTGAAAATGAACAATTAAAGAAAGTAATAATCATAATATAATGACAATACAGATGTGTAAAGATTGATGTGTTGATGCATGATTTGAGATAGCATAACCTTTGGAAATCATTTTTAAGAATGTTGTTTGTGCTATTGTTACATGCATAAGTGATAATTCATTACATAAAAATTCCAACAAGTGATTTTATATTTGAGTTATTGTGTGTAATTATAGATTCATTTCATACTATTGAGGTTATGCAATGAAGAAATTAACTGAGGAAATTTCCATTGACTGCTAGATGTTAGAGATCTATGTTAGTAGGACATGTTCTAGGTGTATTTATGTGATGATGGAAGTGACAATAAGACCATGAAACGATACAAAATACTATTACCTACAAAGATTCAGTCAACATGAGGGTAGCCTCATAGTTAACTAAAAATTTTATTCTTTGTGGAAGACAGTTGAAATTTTAGAATTGCAATTTTAGATTTAGGTTTTGCTAATGAATTTTGATGGATTCTTTGGTTGATTTAGATTTTTGTCAAGAGGACACACCGTAGGAACATTGTGTGTTGATTCCTACAAGAGACAAAATATATGAGCATGAACTCATAGTTAATCTTTTGGATTTGTGTTTAAATCCATCAACATGTGTCACTTTTTCGACGTTCTTCCGACACTCTGGTAAACACATCCGACGGCCGTGTCATGACTCCGATGCTTCCAGTCTTCGGATGACCGATGGTTAAAGTTTCATACCGCGTCGAAAGGCCGAATATTCCAGTGCCAGATAGCGTCAGTTATCCGACACTTGTTGGATAAAAATACTGACAACAGCGCCATTCCTCCAACACTTTTGTCCATCGGACGACCGATGCTTCAAGGGTCAGAGGACGTCACATTTTCGATGGTTTATGCAATTTTGATTGGTACTTTGGAAGGAAATACGATCGAATATGCAACACAATGGTCTTTAGAATCTTCGATCCACATTAGTACCATGTCAAAGATTCGACGTTATGCCACCAATGGAAAACAAAAGTGTATGTGTCGAAAAGGCGACAGATAAGTGTCGAATTTCAAACACGCAAGGTGTCAGATTTTGGGTTGAAATTCTATTCTGAAAACATCAGGATCACATACCTGTTGGATACATTTACCATCATACACACTCTTTGGTCAAATTGGCCTAGTTAAACCACTATCCTAAGTTTAATTGTCATCAATGGAGCATTAATTGCCATCATCCAGTCACACCCATGCCTACCTACAGTCAAGGAGGCTAACTTAGACTTCTCCTATAGTCAAGGAGGCTAACTGGAGCACTCCGGGGGTGATCTGTGTGACATTAATGCACCTAATTACTAACTGGTGGTTACAATTAGTTCAACCAGTCAGTTACAGTTAGTTAAGGCACATCCAGTCATTAAATATATTATCTAATGATTATTTATTATTTTTTTAATGAACTGGAGTCAACAAGGCACTTCCACCAACTTCTGATGGTCATTTTAGCTTCAGTTAACCTCATCGGGGTTCATTGGAGTCATGGAGCACTAGTACTTGATGATTGGATTGCTATGACATGTGTTTGATCTCCTTCAGTTGAGATTCAGTCATTTATTGCACTCCAACTTCAGTTAGGGTTTGGTGAGTCAATTAGGGTTTTGGTCAAGTGGTTAACAGAGTGAGATTGAATGGTTGAGAGTCAATTAAGCTAGACTCACTCACTGAATTTGAATTGTCTCCTTAGGTATTCGAATTATTGATGGAGTTAAGCCATTGCTCAGCATTGGTATTGTAACCCTTTATTGTTTATTAAATATACAGAGAGGAAACCAATTCTGGTTCCGATATTTACCAATTCATGAGTATTTGTTAATTATTCTTTGATTATTTTGATTCTAAGTTCCTATATCATGTGCAAGAATTAATAGTACCCATTTGTGTTGCTGAGTAATGCTGGATGGTGTCGAGAAAGGCGTAGTTGATGAATGTGGTGTTTCAGGAAGTGAGGCAATGTTCATGGACCCTGTCAGAACCATCGAGACGCTACCGCTACCACCTTTTCGCATCGTGCCAAGTCACATAGATAATTTCTTCTATGCAGTCATCAAATCTCAATGAGTGAGTAAAGTATTTAATTCCAATATCTTGGACTTTTCTTGTAGAACTAAACTTCATGTATGATTCCAAGTGCCCACCATTTTCTCCATGAGAGAAGCCATCATATTCTTTACTATCCATTAGTGGTTTGGGATCCCACCTCCAATTCTTCGAGCAAGGTTTTCATTGAACAACCTAGTTTCCTAGTCATCGATCAGATTACAGATCGGCACTATAATCCCACTATCATACCCATCAAACCATAACAAATGTGGTCCCCATTGCGCTCGACCACGACCACTGCTAGCTCAACGAGGTGTTCCATGTGTCCAAGACATGATGCAATAGTTTAGTTTTAGAGAAAAGACAAACAATGGTGGGAAGGAGAGATCGCTCAATGAAAATGCGGAAGAACATGAATTCACACAAGACAAACCATACAAGAGCAAGCTGAACGAGAGGAGAAGGAGAAGAAAAAAATCAAAACCAGAGCTCCTATCAGAGGAAGAGACCGCCAGAATAGGTTCATAAACATTGTATCCCTGATAATATCTGTAAATAGCTTAACAACCATTAATGGGAAGTTAATAGGGAAACACCCCTTCTAGTTCCCAATATATTCGAACCTCACTTCGGTCAGCAGACGAAATGAACGCAGGGTCATTTCTGGACACGACTAGTGTCCACCATCCTAGATAATGTGTGTTGACAGAGGCTCATCATTAGAGAACAATTAATGATTCCTTGGAGAGAGGGAAGGGTGACAAAGGTGGTGTGATGTACCAGCCTTCGTGGATTTCCTGCATGTCAGAGTGTCATCACCATAGTGACACTTGTCATCCATGATAGGGTTGGTTGAAACCATGGAGGTGCAGCTGTCAACAGTGGACATGACTGCGGGGTCAGCTATGGTCACAACATTCAAATGTTGATGACTACCAATGTTTCTAGCCTCAGAAACCAAAACCACGTCATCAATTCGTAATAAAAGTGGTGCAGATATTGGTGGTTCATGTTGGCTATTTAGTTGTGGTTCTACCACAGAAGTATAGGCGCGCTTAGTTCCACCATTGCCAACGACACGCTCGTCACTTGCATTCGGGGTAGATGAGTCTTCACTGGTGAGAATTTTGCACTTATGGATAAGACTCGAGTTGGTAAAGCTATTGAGTCCTCCCTTCATCATTGGATAGCATTGAAGAACTCCTTCATTATCAAGAAAATTCACTACTGAATTAGTGGAGCATTTCACATAGTGAAAAGAGATGGATCAATTGTATGAGAGAAGGAAGCTGAGACACGAGATAATGTCCTCTAGATGCCAACTAGGAGAGATTTTGTAGATCTGAGAACCATGCATTATCTTGGATTCCATAGCAAGGGTAATCTAAGAGTCCCCTTCCGCAACTAGACGAAAAACGTTTCCTTCAATGGAAATTTCAATTCCTATGATGAAACCCTCAAGCTCTGCCGTGTTATTTCTATTGTGACTGATATCTCGATGATTGATGATCTCTCCTTTGTGATTTCTAAAAAAAATGTTCAAACGTGGAGAGACCAGGGTTTCCTTTTGATGCCCCATCAAAATTGAGTTTTAAGACACCCTTGGTGGGGAGGGTCCAAATGATAGGGTGAGTAATGGTGGCCCTTAAACTAGAGGTCCCTGCAAGGGGAGACAAATGGAAATTCCAATTATCTAGCAGTGTTTGATCAAGGGGAGAGATAGAAAAATCAGTTTGATTCTAGATCCTAGCAGAGAGTGTTTCTTGAATTTCTTTGGTGATAATGTCCGAGACTCCCTCTAGAGTGTTATGTTTGTCCAAAAAAATGTGACGATTCCTTTCTTTCTAGATATTCCAAGCAAGGAATCCAGGAGTGAGTTCCCAGAGAAGATTGAGAATGGATATTTGAAAGGGGTTGGAATCCCATTGCTGAAGAGTTTATGTAATGTGATCTGTTACTGTCCCAGAGTGACACATTTTCTCAGCAACCTTATCCCATAACTCACTAGCAAAAGCACAAGAATCCAGGAGGTGGTCAATGGATCCAGATCAAAGAACACACCATGAAGGTCTAGAGAAACCTCGTTTGAGAATATTGTCACACATAAGAATATGTATATGGGATAGTAACCAAGTAAAAGTAGAGATTTTGGGCCATAGATTTGGATTCCAGTTTTTCCTCCAACTTATGAGAGGAGTCTCCCTTCGATGAGCAGTTGATAGAGAATACGCTTCCTTCATGGTATAAATTCCTGAGGGTTTGTAACCCCATCTAAGGATGTCAGTACCATGCTTAATAATTATCCTTTTTTGTTGAATTTCTTACCAAATGGACTCCAAGTGTTCCGACTCGAGTCTAGTTCTAGAGTTATTGGGATTTTGCCTATGTCGAAAAGGGGAAGAGGTATCCTCCATCCAAAGTTCATTCACAAGCGTATTGAGATTTCACTGAGAATATAATTGAATATATTCCCAATTAAAGAGACTTCTAAGGCCGGGGATTTTCTCCCAAGTGTTATGCCATAGGAGAGCATTGGTTTCAGCCCGAATTTCCCAAATCTGTGTTGCTGTATAAGAGCTTGTTGGGTGTTAGCTGCTTTCCAAATCAAGGAACCTGAAGGATCCAGGTCAAATATTATGAGAGTATCAGGGGTGCGATCTCGATAATACTTATAATTCCATATTTTTTCCCAAGGAGAATGATTTTTCTTTATCCATTTCCACTAGAGCTTAGCTGATAAGAGCTAGTTACTAATTTCTAGATATCCTATCCCGAGCCCTCCGTCAGGATTTGGGAGATAGACCTGTTTCCATCTTATAAGTGACCACCTTTGTTTGTTATTAGTATTTCCCCAAAGAAATTTCTTTTGGAGTTTTTTGATATGCTTGCGTACCCACTTAGGAGCAACAAGTATCGACAAAAGATAAAGAGGCATGGATTGCAAGACAGATTTGAGAAGGATGAGAGAACTTGGTAGATTAAGGGAACGGAAGGTCTAGGAAGTTGTGCAGGTTTCACGTTTATTCAAAAGTTATTTCCAAGAAGTGTGCTTCATTCCAGAATCAAAGAGAAAATCTCCAAGATATTTAGAAGGTAAATTAGGCACAAGTATATTGAGAATTCGAGAAATATTGTGTTGGATAATGATACTGGTGTTATAGAAGAAAGCTTGAGACTTAGCCAGATTGATGGAGGTTCTCGAAGCTTTAGAGAAGGCATTCAGAAGGGACCTCAATGTACATGCTTCCTGAACCAAAGGAGAGGAAAAAGGATATTCTCATCCATAAATTGTTCATAAACATTGGAAGGAGCTCCATGCATAGAGATACCTCATAAAGAATTAGAGAATAAGGCTGCTTTAAGCATTATTCCCAAGCCTTCAGACATTAGAATGCCAAGAAAATGAAAGAATGGATCCCCTTGTCTAATCCCACGAGAGGAGGTGAAGGTGGACGAGGGCGTTCCATTGACCAAAATAGAGTAGAATGAAGCAGAAATTAGATCCATAACCCATTTAGTCTAGGTTTGACATAAACCAAAAGCACGACAAGTTCTTTTAATGAAATCCCAACTCAATTTGTTGAAATCCTTGGATAAGTCCAGCTTGAGAAGCATCCCTAGGGTTTTGGAATTTTTAGGGAGTGAGTAATTTCATGTGCTAAAATAATTCCATTCACTATCTGATGGCTCTCCACATAGCCATATTGTTCAGGGGAAATGAGTAAAGGAATCATAGGTTTTAGGCAATTGGCTACTACTTTGGAGATAATTTTATAAGTGACATTACACAGAGAAATAGGATGGAACTTACCAATATGATTAGCTCCAGTGTCCTTGGAAATGATATTTAGGTGAGTAGCATTGAGGACAGGGAGAACCCATTGTTTCTTTGTCACATGCCCCAATTTTGCAAAAACAATTTTATATTATTTGAAGATAATATGTTAAATTTTATGCTAAGTTGTAATTGATGACCCATTGGGGTCAAGGATATTTAATGTAAATTCTGAATATTTTATTTATAAATAAATAAAGGAGGAAACAACAGCTTAGGAGAGTTGTTAAAAGAGTGTTTACTGGTCAAATTAGTGGAGGAGACTGGGTGGAGAGAAAATTGACATGTGGCAGCATCTTCAAACCACTTCCAACTATTGTAGGTGGAAACCTCCCTGCATTTGGGGTCATGATTACCCAAGAAAGTGGAATTAGAGCATGTGGCTCAATTAATGAAAATTGACTCAAAAGACCTAGGAAATATTTTATAAAAATTCCCATTGAATAGAACTGGGGGCTGCTCATTCTAGAGAATTGATCATTCAGGTTGAATGAATGTACTTTAGAGAAATTCAATGGAAGGGAGATCTAGAAAGTGTTTGAGGGGATAAATACTGATTGATCTAGTTGCAGCTTTTAAGCTGAAGATCATACTACTGAGAGCAGATTATTTTGCTGAGTTATTGAACTAGTCACATTGACAAAAGGTTCTACTCTTTGCATTCTGCACTAGTTCTCATCCAAAAAGACCAAGAACAGGCTCGATGGTCTAGAGGAAGTGTTGTTTGAGCGCTCTCCAGGAGATTGGTAAGGAGGAACGGCCTCCAAATTTGTTTTCGTCTATCCTCAACATGTTCTATGTTATTTTGTTTTACTGTGTTAGTTAAATAAATCTTATTCTGACTGGTATTTGAATGTTAAAACTTAGTTTTTGAAATGTTAGAATTGGTATTCTTATTAGATTCTTAAATAAATTAAATTGATTTATAAAGTAATGTGTTAGAATGAAAATAAATTTCTAGACTATGTTTTTCCACACCTGGAAACCAGGTCGTACTCTAGCACAATTAGCATGCTTTAAATAGATGAAACAAGTTCATAAGAGAATGAAATATTATATAGAATTTTGTATCTCTAGATAGCAAAGTAATTTATTCAATGTTTAAATTATTATGAGAAGAACATTGTGATGGTTTAATTATGTTTACTTTTTTACTAAGTATAACTAAATAAAAATGTTAGAAAAGAGACAGTAAAACTACACTAGAGTTTTAATAAAAAGTATACTGATACAAATAAAGTTTATAGAATATATATTTAGGTATATAAACAATGTATTAACCACATAGTGTCCTTTAAATCTATTATCATAAAATATTATTTAATGTAAACCATAATAGAGTTATGTTACGAACCGTCTATTTTAAAAAAGTAGAAAGATTTATAGAGTTATTATTCTAATATTTACAAAGTTCCGAATAGTTTCTAAGTTACAGAATAGTAAACAAATTCAAATATAACTGTAAACATTAAATATAACAAAACTAAGAAATTACTTAAATAGGAAATAATTATAATTACCAGATAATTATATAACATGTGCAAGATAAGCCTCACGATCGAAACCCTAGTTTTTCTTTAATCTTTTTATAAATTAATTTATAAAAGTTTTAAATGTTTACTATGATAATTGAGTAAACAAATTAAACTAGAAAAACTATAAGTTATACATTAGACTAATTACAGTTTTATCTCAAGAACTTATAGTATATATATAAACTCTTTTATTTGTAAAAATACTTCATAAACAGGTTATGTAACATCATTACTCTTGTAATAACGAAATAGATGTAAACAGAGACCAATACACAATTAATAAATTTAAGAACATATCTATACAAGGGTTCTCTTCGAGTAAACCCTAGCTATTCTATCTTAAGTGATAAGTATAAATTTAAAAACTTACTTTACAACTCAGCTACAGTCATCATAATAACTTAATTTATTTACAAGAGGAATCTTTAACAGCAAATCTACTTCACTGATAATGAAGAAGAACAACCTCATTTATAGTAATATATTTTATAAAACAAAGTATAAATTAACATAATATTCGAAACATAAGTTAATTAAAAACCATGGGTTCAGGAGAAATCTCCACATTTTAAGAGCGAGAGTATGATATTACTTAGCCATAAGGTTGTAAATAATTTTTACAAGTCAATAAAAGCTAAATACAATTCATGACATATAAGTCGGAGCTACCCTGCAACATGCAAGGGTTTTAATAATAAAAACTAAGTAATAACTGAAACTAAGCATCTAAGCAATGGAGGAACAGAAGTCATGCTTCCTTTCCAACTGTAACCCTTATCCTTTAACCATTGCAAGCAGGGAGATGCCACATTAAACTGGGGCTTACCTGTTTTGGCCATGGAGTCAACCAATGTTGGAGACGTTTCTTCCAAGCCTGAAGCCGATTGTAACCTGCATTAACATCATCGACTACATTTAGTTAGATACTATACTTGTAATACTAAACTGTAACTTGAACTTTAAAACATTAGCAGGGTGAAAACCTTTACATGAAGACGAATAAATATAGAGCCGAGGAGGTAGCGAAACCAGTACGAGGACTACACGTTGGAGAAACGAACCCTTGTGTCAAACTTGAGACAGAGGTAATAAAGTTCTTATTATAGTTTACAACAATGAAGGAGAAAGTCACGAGAAGAGATAAGGGTAACACTATTCCCATCTCTCTAAACAACTGGTAGAGATAAGAAAATTACCCTCACGATGTTCCTAAGCTTCAAGAACGAAACCATGAATACAAGCAATAAACTCTTTAACTCTGCACAATGATATAGCACTATACTACGAATTTAAGGACTGTCATATGCTGAACCAACGAGCCTCTCATGGTCATGAAGAAAACCAAGAAATGCAAAGCCAAACCGTCGAAGGAAATGAGGAGGATAGGGTTTTCTTGTGGGTTTTTAAATTGACTATTGGATGGTTGAGGATGCTCCATGTGTCCATCAAAATGTTTAGTCAGCAGTGGGTCAAATAGTATAGTTATCCTACACCGTTGGGAAAACCAAATTATTGCCAATAATTTATATGGTGACCACAATGATAATGTTTTAGCATTGGATATTTGTCAATTATGTTAACATTGTAATCAACCTCTCGGTGAAATCAATTATTCATTATCACTATTAGCATGGTATTTAATAAATCATTCTTATCATTGCTTTTCAATATCACTATAATATTTCAATGGTGGAAACTAATATAAACTATTATCAATTGTATTTGATAACTTTAAGTTCCATTATTGGTAAAAATATGTAAGTGGAAAATCAATATTGGAGTTATGCTTTTGACATTTGTCACTAGCACTTCTAATGAGTCTTCTTACAAACTTTTTATTAAATAAAAACGATGCTATTTTTGAGTTAGGGTTATGTAAAATCAAATCTGATAAGGAAAATATCCTAGTTTCACTTTTAGTAAGTAAAAGATAGCGAGTACCTTCTACACAAGCATGAATCTACAATTGCCATAAGTTGACAGTGATATATACAGCGTTATGGTGGGAAGAGTCCTTGGAAGTTAGTAATATTTTTGGTTTCCATAAAGGACCCGACTCTTCTTAAACCAAACCAAGAATTAAATCACACTTAGTATTTAGAAGGTGGTAAGACTATCTGAAGTTAAGACAAAAATACTTAGTAATCTTATAAGTGATATGATAATGAATTTTTACTACTTTACTTGTGACATGATGAACTTGGAAGGTCGAAATTAAAATCTCAATGACTTTTAATGCAATTAGAGATTTATAACCGTAGCTGATAATTCATCTCTACTAGGGAAAAATCAAAAGTAGAGCTAAGGGTTCTATTGTAAGCTTTTCTTTGAAGGCCTTAGATTTATTTTCATGCTTATAAGCAGTGTTTTAGATATTAAAAATAACAATGGAAGTAAAATTTTGTTTTCAATAAAAGTGTCGTTATATTGAATCATGAGCTCTATGTAGAACTTGTAAGTAACTTAGCTTATACTTGGAAAGAAGAATTTCTAAAGTAGAAGTCATGCTGGTGAAAGACATATAGTATGGCAAGAATCTTGGTCTTTACAACATAAACTTAAAATACTGTCATTGTTGCAAAACAAATAAAGAAAAGTTACTTTACCTCGTAGTATCCTTGAACTCTATTAAGCAAATTTTACTCTAGCATTTTTAATGCTAAAGAAGTACATATGGATTCAACGCTTTAACAAACTCCTACTTGTTCAAAAATTTACCTGTTGAACCTGTAAGATCCAGAAATCTAGCTGAGTTAGCAATTGCTAAGTAAGCCCTAGTTGAGAACATAGCTTCTCACCTGCTTGAAAAAATCAAATCATCAGTACAGCTATACATAACATCTCAAAATTAAAGAGGTATTAGTGTTTATGTGTTTGAAGTTAAACACTACCTTTGTTAACTATTTCATGTTTTTCCACTAGCCGCTAGTAGTTATCAAACTACGACATTAGACATTTGATATTACATTAAAAATTTTAATTTTTTGTGAAAATTTGGGGTTTTGACATGTGGTATCAGAGCACAATGTTCAAACAATAGGCCTTGATGAAGCTCAACTAGCTTATATGAAACAATGTATTTAATCATTTTGCTGATGTTGTTTTCTTTTAATGTTATTCAACAGAGAAATTTGTTTCTGAAGTTTAACAACAGGTATGGAAAGACTGGAGGAATATGCAGAAGAGGAATCTCCCTTTACTGAACAAGAAAGCTTACAAAGAGAACCTATACAAGAAGACATAACCACTAGTTCGTCAGAACTTTTACAAACAGTAAAAGAATTAAAATCTGAAATGGAATCTGTTAAAAAGGAAAATGAGAGGATCTTGAGAGTTCAGGAGGAGTTGAATCAAATCCTAACAGAAATATTTCATGCTAAGGGAAGGGGTAAAAGAGCTGACTCAGAAGATATAAGTTACCAACACAAATATAAAAAGACTAAACGAACTAGAAATGAAAGCAACTCATCTTCAGAAGTATTTGGTGACCAACGTAATTTTCAGTCCACTAGTGATAGTAGTGATGACAACCATTATACTAAAAAGAGAAAATATAAACCTTATGAGGAAATTTCTTGAGATTAAAAATATTAAACCACCAACATTCAATGGAGAAAATGAGAAGGGGGAGGAAGCGGAATCCTGGTTATCTGGGATGAAGAAGTACTTCCAGATTTATAACTATTCTAACCAATTAAAGGCTAGAATGGATATCTACAATCTTTTAGGGAAGGTTGATATATGGTGGTAAGACTTAAAGAGACTAAAGGGAATAAGAGAGAAAAACGTAAATTGGAGTACCTTCAAAAAGTACTTTAATTTTTTTATTATTATATATGGGCAGTACTATGAAGAGAGAGCAAAAGAATTCTATGAGCTTAAACAAGGTTCAATGACTATGAAAGATTTGAACATCAATTTTTCAAGTCTGCTTAGGTATGAGCCATACCTTGTACATGAAAAACTAAAGGTACATCGATTCCTCAGCTGTTTACCTTATCACATAAAGGATATGATTGAGTATGACAATACAAAAACTCTCGAAGAAGCTATGAGGAAAGCCAATTTATGTTATGAACAGAATCAGAAGAAGGAGAGCATGGCCGACTGGAAGGCCAAAAAGAATAATAATCATTATGGTAAAAAAAAGAAAGAGTTTGTGCCAAACTAGAATTCTAAAAATAATAAGGCCATAAATTTTCTTAACAAGAATTTCCAATGGAATAAGAATAATTCACGAAGCAATCAGAACAATTTAAAGGGTAAAGAGTCTGCTAATAATCATGGTAATTACTCAAATAACTTTGAATGCAAAAAACCCATAAAGTGTTGGGAGTGTAATGACCCACATTATGCCTTAGTATAACCTAATCGGAAAAATATTGTCAGTAATATCCATACCATACAAGAGGAGATGACTATTGGAGACTTAGCGAGGACTATTCCCAAAATCAATGCAGCCTTGGAGAATCGACAAGCATATTACCAAACTTCCATGGTGGAAGTAGAAGGTAAGATAAACCAAACCCCTATAGGTATTTTAATTGATCCAAGAGCTAGTCTAAGTTATATTTCACCTAAATTGGTAAAAAAATGTAAGCTTCCTGTTGAAAAATTTGAAAGTTCTTGGTTGGTTCAGTTAGCCACTGGTGTAAAAAGGAAGCTAACTTGTTTTGTAAAGAAATGTGCAGTAGTTATGGATCAATTTGAAACTATTGTAAAGCTTAATGTACTACCTCTTGGTTCTTACAACATACTAATCGTTATGGATTGGTTAGAACAACATAGGGTGATCTTAAACTGTTATGATAAAACCTTCACGTGTATAAATAATGATGGAAAATCAATAAGTGTAAAAGAAATCCCTAGAAAAACAACCTTAAGGCAGATCTTTTCTCTATAGCTTAAGAGAAAGGCTGTAAGGCTTATGCAGTAATAGTAACTAATGAAGAAAATTTAAATAATATAGAGACATTAAAATTGGAGGATATACCAGTTTTAAAAGAGTATGTAGATATATTTTTGGAAGAAATTCCGGGACTACCTCCAAAAAGGGAACTAGATTTTACCATTGAGCTGGTACCTAGTGCAATACCCAGCTCAAAGGCCCCTTATCGAATGAACCTACTTGAACTTAATGAACTTAAATCACAATTAAGAGAAATTATTGATAAGAAGTATATACGACCCAGTGTGTCTCCCTCGGGGGCACCTATCATCTTCGTTAATAAAAATGATGGAACAATGCGACTTTGCATATATTACCATCAGTTGAATAAGATGACTATTAAAAATAGATACCCGTTGCCTCGCATAGATGATCTGTTTGATCAATTACTGGGAGCCACAGTGTTTTCGAAAATTGATTTAAGGTCTGGATATCACCAAATTAGAATTAAAGATGAAGACATCTTTAAAACAACTTTTAGGACTCAATATGGTCATTACGAGTTTGTCGTCATGCCATTCGACATTACTAATGCCCCAACTGTTTTTATGTGTTTAATGAACAATGTAATGAATAAATATCTAGAAACATTTGTGGTCATGTTTATTGACGACATATTAATCTATTCAAAATATGTAGAAGAACATAAGGAACATTTAAAAATTGTTTTGCAAGAGTTACAAAATCATCAACTCTTCGCAAAGTTTAGTAAATGCAATTTCTTTAAGCATAAAATCCAGTACTTAGGTCATGTGGTGACTAAGGAAGCGATTTCGGTGGATCCCGAAAAGATAAAGGAGATTGAAGATTGGCAGGTTCCTAAAGATGTAACTGATGTTTGATCCTTCATGGGAATTACCAGTTATTATTGGAGGTTCATTGAAGGGTTTTCGAGAATCGCGAATCCGATAGCTTCTTTGCAGAAGAAAGGAATGAAATTTGATTGGAACTAGAAATGCGAGGATAGTTTTAAAAAGTTAAAAAATTTATTAACTAGTGCACCTATTTAAATAATAGCTGATCCAAATAAAGAGTTTGTAGTGTGTGCTGATGCCTGCAATGATGGTTTAAGCATAGTATTGACTCAAGAAGGGCATGTTATTGCCTATGATTAAAGGAAATTAATAATTCATGAAAATAATTATGCAACTTATGATCTGGAATTAGCTGCTGTTATACATGCTCTAAAGATGTGGTGTAATCATCTAATTGGAAGAAAATTTATTCTACTGACTCATAATAAAGGACTAAAATATCTGTTAGATCAACCTAATCTAAATACAAGACAAGCTAGGTGGCTATCTTTTCTAAGTGAGTATGCTTTCGAAATTCAAGACATTAAAGGGAAAGAAAATTAAGTTACTGATGCATTAAGTAGAAATGGAAGGCTGAAATTTACAGCAATTATCAGTACTTATACAACAGATCTATATGAACAACTTAAAGCAAGGGTAGAGCAAGATGAAATTTACCAAAATCTACCAGCAAAAATGAAAGAAAATCCAATAGAAAGCTTAAGTAAAGGGTACAATTTGAATGAAAAAGGATTTTTACTGTATAAAGACAGAACGAATGTACCTAATGTACCTAAAGTTAAGTTATTAATTTTAGATGAAATCCATAAAAATCCATACTCAGGCCATCCAACTTATCAAAACACTATAACCATGTTAAGAAAAGAATATTTCTGACCAGACATGAAGAATGAACTAGGAGAATATATCACTAGGTGTTTTGAGAGTCAATAGGTGAAAACTAAACATCAACACCCAGATGGATTACTTCAGCCATTGCCCACTCCTAGGTGGAAATGGGAGAAAATTAGTCTCGATTTTGTTACTAGACTACCTAAAAATCAGAATGTAAATGATTCTATCATGGTAGTGGTCGATAAATTAAGTAAAGAAACCCACTTTATACCTGTTAAAACTACGTATAAAGCTGCAAACATAGCTGATATGTTTATAAAGAAATTTTTTCGACTGCATGGGATACCGAAAGTTATAATCTGAGATACAGACCCTAGATTTACATGTAACTTTTGGAAATCTCTCTTTAACGGATTAAACACTACACTAAATTTTAGTACTTCGTTCCATCCTCAAACTGATGGATAAACTAAAAGAGTAAACCAAGTACTGGAAGATTTACTAAGAATGTATGTGAAAGACCAGCTAGGTAAATGGGAGGATTATTTGCATCTCGTAGAATTTGCCTATAATAATAATTACCAAGCGTTAGCGAGATTTAGTCCTTTCGAAATTTTGTATGGAAGGAAATGTAATACTCCTATCTCTTGGACTAATCCGGTGGACAGATTGGTATTAGTTCCTGAACTATTGAAGGAAATGGAACAAATTGTAAAGCAGGTACAAGGTAATCTGAAAATTGCGCAAGATCGACATAAAAGTAAAGCAGACCTTAAAAGAACTCCAAAGGAGTTTCAGGTAGGTGAACATGTGTTCATCAAGGTGAGACCCAAAAAGAGCTCTCTGAGGTTGGGTAGTTGTGCAAAACTAGCACCTTGTTAATGTGGACCATTTGAAGTACTGTCCAGGATTGGATAGGTAGCTTATCAATTGGCATTACCATTGAATTTAAGAGTTCATAATGCTTTTCACATTTCTGTATTAAAAAAATATGTTCATGATACTACTCATGTTGTTAACTAGAATGATGTACACATGGAACCATAAGGAGATTTTCTAGTGGGACCAAACTGTATCCTCGGGGAGAGGGAGATCACACTTCGAAACTGCACCATTGGTCAGGTGAAGGTGAAATGGAAGCACCTTAGTCTAGAGGAATCGACCTGGGAATTGGAAAGTAATATGCGGTATGCATATCCAATTCTGTTGCAGTGGAATTATAAGGACGAAGAATAATTAACATCGCGGACGATGTTATAATTTAAGGTGGTGTGTATGTCACATGCCCCAATTTTGCAAAAACAATTTTATATTATTTGAAGACAATATGTTAAATTTTATGCTAAGTTGTAATTAATGACCTAGTGGGGTCAAGGATATTTAATGTAAATTCTGAATATTTTATTTATAAATAAATAAAGGAGGAGACAACATCTTAGGAGAGTTGTTAAAAGAGTGTTTACTGGTCAAATTGGTGGAGGAGACTGGGTAGAGAGCAAACTGACATGTGGCAGCATCCCCAAACCACTTCCAACTATTGCAGGTGGCAAAATTCCTACATTTGGGGTCATGATTCCCCAAGAAAGTGGAATCAGAGCAGGTGGCTCAATTAATGAAAACTGACCCAAAAGACCTAGGAAATCTTTTATAAAAATTTCCATTGAAGAGAGCTGGGGGCTGCTCATTCTAGAGAAGTGATCATTTGGGTTGAATGAATGTATTTCAGATAAATTCAATGGAAGGGAGATCTGGAAAGTGTTTGAGGGGGTAACTGCTTATTGATCTAGTTGCAGCTTTTAAGCTGAAAATCATATTGCTGAGAGCAGAGTATTTTACTGAGTTATTGAAATAGTCAAGTTGACAGAAGGTTCTACTGTTTGCATTCTCCACCAGTTCTCAGGAAAAAAGACCAGGAACAGGCTCGAGGGTCCTAAGGAAGCGTTGTTTGAGCGCTCTCTATGAGATTGGTAGGGAGGAATGACCTCCTAAATATGTTGTCGTTTGTCCTCAATAGGTTCTATGTTATTTTGTTTGACTGTGTTAGTTAAATAAATCTTAGTTTGACCGATATATGAAAGTTAAAACTTAGTTTGTGAAATGTTAGAATTATTATTCTTATTAGATTGTTAAAGAAATGAAATTATTTAGAAAATAATGTGTTAGAATGAAAATAAATTTCTAGACTATGTTTTTCCACACCTGGAAACCAAGTCATACTCTAGCACAATAGCATGCTTTAAATAAATGAAAGAAGTTCATATGAGAATGAAATATTTGATAGAATTCTGTATCTGTAGATAGCAGAGTAATTTATTCAATTTTTAAATTATTATGAAAAGAACAGTGTTATGGTTTAATTATGTTTACTGCTTTATTGAGTATAACTAAATAAAAATATTAGAAAAGAGATCGTAAAACTACAGTAGAGTTATAATAAAAAAGTATACTGATATAGATAATTTTATAGAAGATACAATTAGGTATATAAACAAGGTATTAACCACATAGTGTATCCTTTAAATCTATTATCATAAACTATTATTTAATGTAAACCATAATAGAGTTATGTTACAAACCATCTATTTTAAAAAAGTAAACAGAGTTACAGAGTTATTATTCCAATATTTACAAAGTTCTGAATAGTTTCTAAGCTACAGAATAGTAAACAAATTCAAATATAATTGTAAACATTAAATATAACAAAACTAAGAAATTACTTAAACAGGAAATAATTATAATTACCAGATAATTATATAACATATGCAAGATAAACCTGAGGATCGAAACCCTAGTCTTTCTTTAATATTTTTTTATAAATTAATTTATAAAGTTTTACACGTATACTATGATAACTCAGTAAACAAATTAAACTAGAAAAACTATAAGTTATACATTAGACTCATTACAGTCTTATCTCAAGAACTTATAGTATATATATAAACTCTTTTATTTGTAAAAATACTTCATAAACACGTTAAATAACATCATTACTCTTGTAATAGTGAAATAGAAGTAAAGAAAGACCAATGCACAATTAATAAATTTAAGAACATATTTATACAAGGGTTCTCTTCTAGTAAACCCTAGCTATTCTATCTTAAGTGATAAGTACAAGTTTAAAAATATGACTGAGCTATAGTCATTAGAATAACTTAATTTATTTACAAGAGAAATCTTTAACAACAAATCTACTTCACTCATAGTGAAGAAGAACAACCTCATTTACAGTAATATCTTTTTATAAAGCAATGTATAAATTAACATAATGTTCAAAACAGAAGT
Organism: Pseudotsuga menziesii; assembly: GCA_001517045.1. Lineage (NCBI taxonomy): Eukaryota > Viridiplantae > Streptophyta > Pinopsida > Pinales > Pinaceae > Pseudotsuga > Pseudotsuga menziesii. Next base: position 195,568 of record LPNX011021509.1, on the reverse strand, counting down.
TAATTAAAAACCATGAGTACAAGAGCAATATCCACATTTTAAGAAAGAGAGTATGATATTACTTAGCCATAAGGTTGTAAATCCTTTTTACAAGTCAAGAAAAGCTAAATACAAGTCACGCCATATAAGCCGGAGCTACCCTGCAATATGCAAGGGTTTTAATAATAAAAACTAAGTAATAACTGAAAGTAAGGATCTAATCAATGGAGGAACTGAGGTTGTGCTTCCTTTCCAACTGTAACCCTTATCCTTTAACCATTGCAAGGAGGGAGATGCAATGTTAAACCAGGGCTTACCTATTTTTGGCCATGGAGTCAACCAGCGTTGGAGAGGTTTCTTCCAAGCCTGAAGCCGAATGTAACCTTCATTAACATGATCGATTACATTTAGTTAGATACTATACTTCTAATACTAAAATGTAACTTGAATTTTAAAACATTAGTAGGGTGAAAACCTTTACCTGAAGATGAAGAAATATGGAGCTGAGGAGGTAACCAAACTATCATGAGTACTACACGTTGGAGAAACGAACCCTTGTCTCAAACCTGAGACAGAGGTAACAAGGTTCTTATTATAGTTTACACCAGCGAAGGAGAAACCCACGAGTAGAGACAAGGGTAACACTATGCCCAGCTCTCTAAACAACTCGTAGAGATAATAAAATCACCTCCATGGTGTTCCTAAGCATCCAGAACGAAACCATGAATACAAGTAGTGAACTCTATAACTATGCACAATGATATAGTACTATACTATGAATTTAAGGACTATCATATGCTGAACCAGCAATCCTCTCTTGGCCGCGAAGAAAACCAGGAAATGGAGAGCCAAAACCTCAAAGGAAATGAGGAGGATAGTGTTTCTAAATTGACTATTGCATGGTGGAGGATTCTCCATGTGTCCACCGAAATATTTAGCCAGCAGTGGGTCGAATAGTATAGTTATCTTACACTATCAGGAAAACCAAATTATTGCCAATAATTTATATGGTGACCACAATGATAATGTTTGGGATTCGTATATTTGTCAATTATGTTAACATTGCAATCAACCTCTTGGTGAAATCAATTATTCATTATCACTATTAGCATGGTCTTTAATAAATCATTCTTATCATTACTTTTCAATATCACTATAGTGTTTCAATGGTGGAAACGTATATAAAATATTATCAACTGTATTTGATAACTTTAAGATCCGTTATTGGTAAACATATGTAAGTGGAAAATCAATATTGGAGTTATGCTTTTGACCTTTGTCACTATCACTTCTAATGAGTCTTCTTACAGACTTTTTATTACATAAAAACAATAGTATGTTTGAGTTAGGGTTATGTAAAATCAAATCTGATAAGGGAAATATCATAGATTCACTTTTAGTAAGTAAAAGATAGGGAGTACCTCCTACACAAGCATGACGCTACAATTGCCATAAGTCGACAGTGATATAGACATCGTTATGGCGGGAAGACTCCTTGAAAGTTAGTAATATTTTTGGTTTCCATAAAGGACCCAACTCTTCTTAAACCAAACCAAGAATAAAAGCACACTTGGTATTTAGAAGGCGGTAAGAGTATCTAAAGTTAGGACAAAAATACTTAGTATTATTATAAGTGGTATGATAATGAAATTTTACTACTCTACTTGTGACATGATGAACTTGGAAGGTAGAACTTAAAATCTTAATGACTTTTAATGAAATTATACATTTATAACCATAGCTGATAAATCATCTCTACTAGGGAAGAATCAAAAGTAGAGCTAAGGGTTCTATTGTAAGATTTTCTTTGAAGGCCTTAGATTTATTTGCATGCTTATAAGCAGTGTTTTAGATATTAGAAATAACAATGGCAGTAAACTCTTGTTTTCATTAAAAGTGTCATTATATTGAATCATGAGCTCTATGTAGAACTTGTAAGTAGCTTGGCCTATAGCTAGAAATAAGAATATCTGAGGTAGAAGTCATGCTGGTGAAAGACATATAGTATGGCAAGAATCTTGGTCTTTACAACATAAACTTAAAATGTTGTCATTGTTTCAAAACAAATAAAGAAAATTTGCTTTACCTCGTAGTATCCTTGAACTCTATTAAGCAAATTTTAGTCTAGCATTTTATATATGCTAAAGAAATACATCTGGATTTAACGCTTTAACAAACTTCTGCTTGTTCAAAAATTTACCTGTTGAACCTGTAAGATCCAAAAATCCAGCTGAGTTAGCAATTGCTAAGTAAGCCCCAGTTTAGAACATAACTTCTCACCTACTTGACAAAATCAAATCATCAGTACAGCTAGAAGTAATTGAATGGACGTCATATACATAACATCTCAAAATTAAAGAGGTATTAGTTTTTATGTGTTTGAAGTTAATCACTACCTTTGTGAACTGTTTCATTTTTTTCCCACTAGCCGCTAGTAGTTATCAAACTAAAACATTAGACATTTTATATTACATTAAAAAATTTAAATTTTTGTGAAAATTTGGGGTTTTGACATGTGGTATCAGAGCACAAGGTTCAAACACTAGGCCTTAATGAAGCTCAAATAGCTTATATGAAACAGTGTATTTAATCATTTTGCTGATGTTGTTTTTTTTTAGTGTTATTCAACAAAGAAATTTGTTTCTAAAGTTTAACAACAGGTATGGAAAGACTGGAGGAATATGCGGAAGAGGAATATCCCTTTACTGAACAAGAAAAATTACAAAGAGAACCTATACAAGAAGAAATAACCACTAATTCCTCAGAAATTTTACAAACAGTAAAATAATTAAAATATGAAATGGAATGTGTTGAAAAGAATAATGACAGGATCCTCAGAGCTCAGGAGGAGATGAATAATATCCTAACATAAATATTTCATGCTGAGGGAAGGGGTAAATGAGCTGATTCAGAAGATATAAGTTGCCAACACAAATATAAAAAGACTAAACATACTAAAAATGAAAGCAGCTCATCCTCAGAAGTATTTGGTGACCAACGTAATTTTCATTCCACTAGTGATAGTAGTGATGACAACCATTATACTAAAAAGAGAAAAATATACTACCTTATGAGGAAATTTTTGGGGATTTTTAAAGGATTAAACCACCAACATTTAATGAAGAAACTGAGAAGGGAGAGGAAGCAGAATCCTGGTTATTTGGGATGAAGAAGTACTTCCATATTTATAACTATTCTAACCAATTAAATGCTAGAATGGCTATCTATAATCTTTTAGGGAAGGTTGATATATGGTGGCAATATTTAAAGAGAGTTAAAGGAATAAGAGAGAAGAATGTAAATTGGAGTACCTTCAAGAAGTACTTTAAAAATAAATTTCTATCTGATCAGTACTATGAAGAGAGAGCAAAATAATTCTATGAGCTTAAACTAGGTTCAATGACTATGAAAGATTTGAACAACAATTTTTTAAGTATGCTTAGGTATGTGCCATACCTTGTAGATGAAAAACACAAGATACAATGATTCCTCAGTTATTTACCTTATCACATAAAGGATACGATTGAGTATGAAAATCCAAAAAATCTGTAAGAAGCTATGGGAAAATCCAATTTCTGTTATGAACAGACTCGGAAGAAGGAGAATATGGCTAACTGGAAGGCCAAAAAGAATAATAATCATTATGATCAAAATAAGAAAGAGTTTGTGCCAAATTGGAGTTCTAAAAATAATAAGGGAATAAATTTTCCTAACAAGAATTTCCAAGGGAATAAGAATAATTCACCAAGCAATCAGAACAATTCAAAGGGTAAAGAGTTTGCTAATAATCATGGTAATTACACAATGAAATTTGAACGCAAATAACCCATAAAGTTCTAGGATTGTAATACCCCACATTATGCCTCAGTCTATCCTAATCGAAAAAAGACTGCCAGTAATATCCATACCATACAGGAGGAGATGACTGTTGGAGACTTAGCGAGGACTATGCCCAGAGTCAATGCATGGCTAACTGGAAGGCCAAAAAGAATAATAATCATTATGAACAAAAGAAGAAAGAGTTTGTGCCAAACTCTAATTCTAAAAATAATAAGGGAAGAAATTTTCCTAACAAAAATTTTCAAGGGAATAAGAATAATTCACCAAGCAATCAGAACAATTCAAAGGGTAAAGAGTCTGCTAATAATCATGGTAATTACACAATGGACTTTGAACGAAAAGAACCCATAAAGTGTTGGGAGTGTAATGGCCCACATTATGCCTCAGTCTATCCTAATCGAAAAAAGACTGCCAATAATATCCATACCATATAGGAGGAGATGACTGTTGGAGACTTAGCGAGGACTATGCCCAGAATCAATGCAGCCTTAGAGAATCGATAAGCACACTACCAGACTTCCATGGTGGAAGTAGAAGGTAAGATAAACCAAACCCCTATAGCTATTTTAATTGATCCAAGAGCTAATATAAGTTATATTTAACCTAAACTGGTAGAAAAATGTACGCTGCTTGTTGAAAAATTTGAAAGTTCTTGGTTGGTTCAATTAGCCACTCGTGCAAAAAGGAACATAACTTGTTTTGTAAAGAAATGTGCAGTAGTTATGGATCAATTTGAAACTATTGTAAATATTAATGTACTACCTCTTGGTTCTTATGACATACTAATCGGTATGGATTGGTTAGAACAACATAGGGAGATATTAAATTGTTATGATAAAACCTTCACGTGTATAAATAATGATGAAAAATCAATAAGTGTAAAAGGAATCCCTAGAAAAACAACCTTAAAGAAGATCTTTGCTCTGCAGCTTAAGAGATTCGTTAGGAAAGGTTGTAAGGCTTATGCAGTAATAGTAACTAATGAAGAAAATATAAATAATACAAAGACATTAAAATTGGAGGATATACCAGTTTTAAAAGTGTATGCAAATGTATTTCCGGAAGAAATTCCGAGACTACCTCCAAAAAGGGAACTAGATTTTACCATTGAGCTCGCAGCTGATGCAATACCCAGCTCAAAGGCCCCTTATTGAATGAACATACTTGAACTTAATGAACTTAAATCACAATTAAAAGAACTTATTGACAATAAGTATATATGAACAAATGTGTCTCCCTAGGGGGCACCTGTCATCTTTGTTAAGAAAAAGGAAAGAAACATGCGACTTTGCATAGATTACCATCAGTTGAATAAGATTACTATTAAAAAGAGATACCCATTGCCTCAGATAGATTATATGTTTGATCAATTGCGGGGAGCAACGGTGTTTTCGAAAAATGATTTAAGGTCTATATATCATCAAGTTAGGATTAAAGATGAAGACATCTTTAAAACAGCTTTTAGGACTCGATATGGTCATTACAAGCTTGTCGTCATGCCATTCGGGCTTACTAATGCCCCAGCTATTTTTATGTGTTTAATGAACAATGTAATGCATACATATCTAGACAAATTTGTGGTCGTGTTTATCGACAAAATATTAATCTATTTGAAATCTAAAGAAGAACATAAGGAACATTTAAAAATTGTTTTGCAAGAGTTACGAAATCATCAACTCTTTTCAAAGTTTAGTAAATGTGATTTCTTTAAGGATAAAATCCAGTACTTAGGTCATGTGGTGACGAAGGAAGGGATTTCGGTGGATCCCGAAAAGATAAAGGTGATTGAAGATTGGTCGGTTCCTAAAGATGTAACTGATGTTCGATCCTTCATGGGAATTATTGGTTATTACCGGAGGTTCATTGAAGGGTTTTAGAGAATCGCAAATCCGATAACTTCTTTGTAGAAGAAAGGAAAGAAATTTGATTGGAACCAGAAATGCGAGGATAGTTTTAAAAAGTTAAAAGCTTTATTAACCAGCGCACCTATTCTAAGAATAACTGATCCAAATAAAGAGTTTGTAGTGTGTACTGATTCCTACAATGATGATTTAGGTGGAGTATTGATTCAATAAGGGCATGTTATTGCCTATGAGTCTAGGAAATTAAAAATTCATGAAAAAAATTATGCAACTTATGATCTAGAATTAGCTGGTGTTATACATGCTCTAAAGATGTGGCGTCATCATCTAATTGGAAGAAAATTTATTCTCATAACTAATAATAAAGGACTAAAATATCTGTTAGATCAGCCTAATCTAAATGCTAGACAAGATAGGTGGCTAGCTTTTCTAAGTGAGTATGATTTAGAAATTCAAAACATTAAAGGAAAAGAAAATAAAGTTGCTGATGCATTAAGTAGAAATGCAAGTCTAAAATTTACAGTAGTTATCAGTACTTATACAATAGATCTAGATGAACAGCTTAAAGCAAGGGTAGAAAAAGATGAAATTTACCAAAATATACAAGCAAAAATGAAAGAAAATCCAACAGAAAGCTTAAGTAAAGGGTACAATTCGAATGAAAAAGGATTTTTACTGTATAAAGACAGAATGTATGTACCTAATGTACCTAAAGTTAAGTTATTCATTTTAGATGAAATCCATAAAACTCCATACTCAGGCCATCCAGGTTATTAGAAGACTATCACCATGTTAAGAAAAGAATATTTTTGGCCAAACATGAAGACTGAACTGGCAGAATATATCGCTAGGTGTTTTGAATGTCAGCAGGTGAAAACTGAACATCAACACCCAGCTAGATTACTATAGCCATGACCCATTCCTAGATGGAAATGGGAGATAATTAGTCTTTATTTTGTTACTAGACTGCCTAAAAATCAGAATTTAAATGATTCTACCATGGTAGTGGTCAATAAATTAAGTAAAGAAGCCCAGTAATTTATACCTTTTAAAACTATGTATAAAGCTGCAAACATAGCTAATATTTTTCTAAAGCAAATTTTTCGACTGCATGGGATACCAAAAGTTATAATCTCAGATAGAGACCCTAAATTTACAGGTAACTTTTGGAAATCTATGTTTAAAGGATTAAACACTACACTAAATTTTACTACTTCATTACATTATCAAATTGATGGACAAACTGAAAGAGTAAGCCAAGTACTGGAAGATTTACTAATAATGTATGTGAAAGACAAGCCAGGTAAATGGGAGGATTATTTGCGTCTGGTAGAATTTGCTTATAATAATAATTACCAAGTGTCAGCTAGATTTAGTCCTTTTGAAATTTTGTATGCAAGGAAATGCAATACTTCTATCTCTTGGAGTAATCTAGTGGATAGATTGGTATTAGGTCTTGAACAATTGAAGGAAATGGAAGACATTGTAAAGCAGGTGCAAGGTAATCTCAAAATTGTACAAGATCGACAGAAAATTAAAGCAGACCTTAAAATAACTCCAAAGGATTTTCAGGTAGGTGAACATGTGTTCATCAAGGTGAGACCCAAAAAGAACTCTTTGAGGTTGGTTAGTTGTGCAAAACTAGCATCTCGTTACTGTGGACCATTTGAAATATTGTCCAAGATTGGACAGGTAGCTTATCAATTGGCATTACCATCGAATTTAAGAGTTCATAATGTTTTTCACATGTATGTATTAAGAAAATATGTTCATGATGCTACTCGTGTTGTTAACTGGAATGATGTACAGGTGGAACAAGAAGGAGATTTTCTGGTGGAATCGAATGGTATCCTTGGGTAGAGGGAGATCACACTTTTGAACTACACCATTGGTCATGTGAAGGTGGAATGGAAGCACCTTAGTCCAAAGGAAGCCACCTGGGAATTGGAAAGTAATATGCGGGATGCATATCCAATTCTGTTCCAGGGGAATTCTAAGGACGAAGAATAAATAACATCGAGGATGATGTTATAATTTAAGGGGGTGTGTATGTCACGTGCCCCAATTTTGCAAAATTTTTTTTATATTATTTTAAGACAATATGTTAAATTTGATGCTAAGTTGTAATTGATAACCCAATGGGGTCAAGGATATTTAATGTAAATTCTGGATATTTTATTTATAAATAAATAAAGGAGGAGACAACAGCTTAGAAGAGCTGTTAAAAGAGTGTTTAGTGGTCAAATTGGTGGAGAAGACTAGGTGGAGAGAAAACTGACATGTGGCAGCATCCTCAAACCACTTCCAGCTGTTGCAGTGCGACCACCCTACCTTTGGGGTCATGATTCCCCAAGAAAGTGGAATCAGAGTAGGTGGCTCAATTAATGAAAACTGACCCAAAAGACCTAGGAAATCTTTTATAAAAATTCCCATTGAAGAGAGATGGGGGCTACTCATTCTAGAGAAGTGATCATTCAGGTTGAATGAATGTACTTCAGAGAAATTCAATGGAAGGGAGATCTGGAAAGTGTTTGAGGGGATCACTGCTGATTGATCTAGTTGCATATTTTAAGCTAAAGATCATACTGCTAAGAGTAGATTATTTTACTAATTTATTGAAGTAGTCAAGTTGACAGAAGGTTCTACTATTTGCATTCTCCACCAGTTCTTAGCCAAAAAGACCAAAAACAGGCTTGGGGGTGCTGAGGAAGCGTTGTTTGAGCACTCTCCAGGAGATTGGTAGGGAGGATCGGCCTCCTAAAGCTGTTGTCATCTGTCCTCAACAGGTTCTATGTTATTTTGTTTTACTGTGTTAGTTAAATACATCTTAGTTTGACTGGTATATGAATGTTAAAAATTAGTTTGTGAAATGTTAGAATTAGTATTCTTATTAGATTGTTAAAGAAATGAAATTGATTTAGAAAATAATGTGTTAGAATGAAAATAAATTTCTAGACTGTGTTTTTCCACACCTGGAAACCAGGTCGTACTCTAGCACAGTTAGCATGATTTAAATAGATGAAAGAAATTCATAAGAGAATGAAATATTAGATAGAATACTATATTTGTAGATAGCAAAGTAATTAATTCAATGTTTAAATTATTATGAAAAGAACAGTGTTATGGTTTAATTATGTTTACTGTTTTACTAAGTATAGCGACATAAAAATGTTAGAAAAGAGACAGTAAAACCACACTAGAGTTATAATAAAAAGTATACTGATACAAATAAAGTTTATAGAAGATACAGTTAGGTATATAAACAAGGTATTAACCACATGGTGTATCCTTTAAATCTATTATCATAAACTATTATTAAATGTAAACGAGAATAGAGTTATGTTACAAACCATGTATTTTAAAAAAGTAAATAGAGTTACAGAGTTATTATTCTAATATTTACAAAGTTCTGAATAGTTTCTAAGTTACAGAACAGTAAACAAATTCAAATATAACTGTAAACATTAAATATAGAAAAACTAAGAAATTAATTAAAGAGGAAATAATTATAATTACCAGATAATTATATAACATGTGCAAGATAAACCTGAGGGTTGAAACCCTAGTTTTTATTTAATCTTTTTATAAATTAATTTATAAAAGTTTTAAATGTATACTATGATAACTGAGTAAAGAAATTAAACTAGAAAAACTATAAGTTATACATTACACTGATTATAGTCTTATCTCAAGAACTTATAGTATATATATAAACTATTTTATTTATAAAAATACTTGATAAACATGTTAAATAACATCGTAACTCTTGTAATAATGAAATAGAAGTAAACAAATACCAATGCACAATTAATAAATTTAAGAACATATCTATAAAAGGGTTCTCTTCCAGTAAACCCTAGCTATTCTATCTTAACCGATAAGTATAAACTTAAAAAATTACTTTACGATTGAGCTACAGTCATCACAATAACTTAATTTATTTATAAGAGAAATCTTTAACATCAAATCTACTTCACTGATAGTGAAGAAGAAGAACCTCATTTACAGTAATATCTTTTATAAAACAAAGTATAAATTAAGATAATATTCGAAACATAAGCTAATTAAAAACCATGAGTACAGGAGCAATGTCCACATTTTAAGAAATAGAGTATGATATTACTTATCCATAAGGCTGTAAATCCTTTTTACAAGTCAAGAAAAGCTAAATACAAGTCACTACATCTAAGCAAGAGCTACCCTACAACATGCAAGGGTTTTAATAATAAAAACTAAGTATAAACTGAAACTATGCATCTAAACAATGGAGGAACCAAAGCCATGCTTACTTTCCAATTGTAACCCTTATCCTTTATACAAGTCACTACATCTAAGCGAGAGCTACCCTACAACATGCAAGGGTTTTAATAATAAAAACTAAGTATAAACTGAAACTATGCATCTAAACAATGGAGGAACCAAAGCCATGCTTACTTTCCAATTGTAACCCTTATCCTTTATACAAGTCACTACATCTAAGCGAGAGCTACCCTACAACATGCAAGGGTTTTAATAATAAAAACTAAGTATAAACTGAAACTATGCATCTAAACAATGGAGGAACCAAAGCCATGCTTACTTTCCAATTGTAACCCTTATCCTTTATACAAGTCACTACATCTAAGCGAGAGCTACCCTACAACATGCAAGGGTTTTAATAATAAAAACTAAGTATAAACTGAAACTATGCATCTAAACAATGGAGGAACCAAAGCCATGCTTACTTTCCAATTGTAACCCTTATCCTTTATACAAGTCACTACATCTAAGCGAGAGCTACCCTACAACATGCAAGGGTTTTAATAATAAAAACTAAGTATAAACTGAAACTATGCATCTAAACAATGGAGGAACCAAAGCCATGCTTACTTTCCAATTGTAACCCTTATCCTTTAACCATTGCAAGTAGGGAGATGCCACATTAAACTGGGGCTTACCCATTTTGGCCATGGAGTCAACCAGTGTTGGAGAGGTTTCTTCCAAGCCCGAAGCCGACTGTAACTTGCATTAACATGATCGATTACATTTACTTAGATACTATACTTCTAATACTAAACTGTAACTTGAATTTTAAAACATTAGCAGGGTGAAAACCTTTGCCTAAAGGCAAAGAAATATGGAGCCGAGGAGGTAACCAAACAAGTACAAGGACTGCACATTGGAAAAATCAACCCTCATCTCAAACCTAATACAGAGGTAACAAGGTTCTTATTATAGTTTACACCAATAAAGGAGAAAGCCACGAGCAGTGATAGGGATAACACTATGCCCAACTCTATAAATAACTTGTAGAGATAAGAAAATCACCCTCGCGGTGTTCCTAAGCTTCTAGAACGAAACCACGAATACAAGTAGTGAACTCTTTAACTCTACACAATGATATAGCACTATACTAAGAATTTAAGGATTATCATATCTTGAACGAGTGAGCCTCTCATGGCCGCGAAGAAAACTATGCAATGCAGAGCCAAACACTCGAAGGAAATGAGGAGGATAGGATTTTCTTGTGGGTTTTTAAATCGACTATTGAATTGTGGAGGCTGCTCCACGTGTCCACTGAAATATTTAGTCAGCAGTGGGTCGAATAGTAAAGTTATCCTGCACTCTGAGGAAAACCAAATTATTGCCAATAATTTATTGGGTGACCACAATGATAATGTTTTGGCATCGTATCTTTGTCAATTATGTTACCATTGCAATCAACCTCTCGGTGAAATCAATTATTCATTATCACTATTAGCATGGTCTTTAATAAATAATTATTTTCATTGCTTTTCAATATCACTATAATCTTTCAATGGTGGAAATGTATATAAACTATTATCAATTGTATTTGATAACTTTAAGATCCATTATTGGTAAAAGTATGTAAGTGGAAAATCAATATTGGAGTTATGCTTTTTACCTTTGTCACTAGCACTTCTAATGAGTCTTCTTATAAACTTTTTATTAAATAAAAACAATGCTATGTTTGAGTTAGGGTTATGTAAAATCAAATCTAATAAGGGAAATATCCTAGATTCACTTTTAGTAAGTAAAAGATAGGGAGTACCTTCTACACAAGCATTACTCTACAATTGCCATAAGTCGACAGTCATATAGACAACATTTTGGTCAGAAGACTCCTTGGAAGTTAGTAATATTTTTGGTTTCCATAAAGGACCGACCTCTTCTTAAACCAAACCAAGAATTAAATCACACTTGGTATTTACAAGGTGGTAAGACTATCTAAAGTTTAGACAAAAATATTAGTATTATTATAAGTGATATGATAATGAAATTTTACTACTTTCCGTGTGACATGATGAACTTGGAAGGTCTAAATTAAAACCTCAATGACTTTTAATGCAATTTGACATTTATAACTGTAGCTAATAATTCATCTCTACTAGGGGAGAATTAAAAGTAGAGCTAAGGGTTCTATTGTAAGCTTTTCTTTGAAGGCCTTAGATTTATTTGCATGCTTATAAGCAGTGTTTTAGATATTAGAAATAACAATGGCAATAAACTCTTGTTTTCAATAAAAGTGTCATTATATTGAATCATGAACTCTATGTAGAACTTGTAAGTAACTTAGCTTATATCTAGAAAGAAGAATTTCTGAAGAAGAAGTCATGGTGGTGAAAGACATATAGTATGGCAAGAATCTTGGTCTTTACGACATAAAATTAAAATACTGTCATTGTTGCAAAATAAATAAAGAAAAGTTACTTTACCTTGTAGTATCCTTGAACTCTATTAAGCAAATTTTACTCTAGCATTTTATATATGCTAAAGAAGTACATCTAGATTTAACACTTTAACAAACTCCTACTTGTTCAAGAATTTATCTGTTGAACCTATAAGATCCAGAAATCCAGCTGAGTTAGCAATTCCTAAGTAAGCCATAGTTTAGAACATAACTTCTCACCTACTTGACAAAATCAAATCATCAGTATTGCTAGAAGTAACTGAATGCAGGTCATATACATAACATCTCAAAATTAAAGAGGTATTAGTTTTTATGTGTTTGAAGTTAATCACTACCTTTGTTAACTATTTCATTTTTTTCCACTAGCTGCTAGTAGTTATCAAACTACGATATTACACATTTTTTATTACATTAAAAATTTTAAATTTTTGTGAAAATTTGGGGTTTTGACATTATTCATGGATTCTTCTACAATATCTAGAACTTCTGTTTTGAGCATATCCCGTCAATGACTCAAGAAAATAAGAATAAAACCGTCTAGACCCGGGGATTTTCCTTTTGCTATTTGTTTTACATATGATCTCCACTTCTTACATAGAGATGGGTTTCATAAGTGAAGCATTGTGCTCCTTAGTGACTGGTGTAGGCACGTGCACTAGGAGCTACTAAATGGATTCTTCTTTAGAGACAATAGGTTCAGTTAGCATGGTTTTGATAGAACCCATAAGTTATCTCTCCATATTCACATGCTCTTACTAAATGGTGCCATCATTAGTTTTGATTCTTATGATCCCGTTTCTCATTCTATACTGGATAATGGAATGACAAAAGAAGGTAGCATTTCCTTCCCCCTCTTTAATCCATTCAAATTTGGACTTATGTTACCAAAAAATTTCGTCCTGTTCACAGCGTTGATTAAGGTGAACCAGAAGATCATTTTCTTTGGTTTTAATTTCAGCGATGTACCCAGTATCCATAATGTTGTGCTGTATAGTTTCTAGATCATTTTGGATTACTTCTTCATCCTTGAAAATGTTTCAAAAAGTACATTTATTCCATTTAAGAAGGTTTGACCAGAGAATTCGGAGCTTCTGATGCATGATTGACATTTTGGAACGTCCTATGACTTGCATGGTGGTCCACCATTCTTCCATTATACTGTTAAAGGATACATGCTTTAGCCAAAAATTTTAAAAACAAAAAGGGCAAAAGAGGGGAGTGCCTATACTATGCCAGGAAAGGGAGATGGGCCAGTGGCCAGAACCAATAGTGGGAAGGATGATCGAGCCCAAGATTCCACCAAGAGTTAGGGTATTATTGGAGATAAGGAAGCAGTCGATATTTTTGGAAATGTGGTGCATGCCTCCTCTTTTGTTATTCTAGGTAAAGAAGCGAGATGTTGGAAGGATATCAATAAGGGCATTGTTGGCCACGAAGTCTTTGAAGGCCTTATCTTCCTTGGAGAGGGACTGCATTCCCCCTTTCTTTTCCTCTAGATTGAGAATCATATTGAAGTCACCTCCAATAAGAATGGGGGAATCAGAGTGATTTTGAATAAACGAGCCAAGATACTGGATGAGTTGAATCTTAAGAATGGGGTGTTGCAGCCCATATGTATTGATGAGATGTCCTATAATAGTGGTTCCAAGGATATGAAAGATAGCATATAATGAATGGGTTGTGGAATAAAAGTGACTAAGAGATACTTGCATAGGATTCTAGATGATGTAGATACCTCCCTAGTCTCCTTTAGCAAAAACAACCATACTTTGACTACCTTTCCAAATTCTAGTAAATAAATTCACAAGATCTTCAATCGAGCATTTGGTTTCTTGAAAGAAGAGGACAAAAGGTTTGTCCTGCAAAATTTTCTTTTTATCATTTTGTGCTTAGAAGTACCGTTTAGGCCGCATACATTCCAAGAGATGAGCTTCATGGGATATCTTGGGAGGCAAAGGTTAAGAATTATGTTAGCTGACCACACTGTCCTGACTCTATGAGTGCATTTCCAAGTCTGTTCAATTGCTACAAATCAATTTTTGTTCCTCTTTTCCTATTATCCTTAAGAATTTTTTGTTCATCTTTTTGCGGCGGGTGATAGTCCCCAAGTTTATTTTGTGCTTTGGCCTTGACAAGAGCTCCCTGAAAAAGTTGTATTTTCTGAGCAGGGATGGAATCAAAATATTTTCCAGTGAAAGCATCCTCCATACTTCCTAGATCTAGCTCCCCTATATATTGATCTTTTAATTATTCATCCATAAATTCTTGAGCATGAGCATCTGTTGGTAAATCTAGAGGAGTCGGTGAATACATTAGCAGCGGTTTAGTTGCAATATCCCTAGGATCTAACTTAGGTGGAAGATTTTCTGATTCCATTGAATGCTTAGATGATTACGGAGGTGTGTGCTATTGAATATTGGAATTTTTAATGATGATATCCATGTGCATCACCTCAAATGAAGTTTCACCTTGATTGTTCAAGACATTGAAGTTGTTACTAGTGGTAGGAAGACCTTTTTAAAATTTGTTTGTCCCAGCTTTCCTATGGTGATGCTTTTTTTCCATTTTCTTGAATCCTTCTACCTCTATCTCACCATTCATTGAAATAACTATCATGGGTCGGTTGAGTGGACAATATATGAAGAGGTGTCCATGGTGATGAAATTTTCGGCAGTGAAATGGAACATGCCCATAGTCGAGATGCTGGATCTAGTCCAAATATTCTTGAGAAAGACAAATTGCATTTGGGAGATCATTTGCAATGTGCATATACACGCATATACTGACATAGGAGGTGATTTTTTTCATTTTAGTCTGATCAGTCAATCTAACATAGTTTCCTAGTGTGTTTTTAATTTCTTTGAGGGTATCCTCGTCTGAGTATTCTTGCATGAGAGAGAACATTTGGATCCATACTTGAGCCCATGATAAATCCTTTTTTTGGACTGAACCTTTCCATCCAGTTGTGGAGATAAAGACCAGCAGCATTGAAGAAGTAAGGACCACCTTCTTCAACTATATGGATTTATCATCAAGATGATGAAAAATGATGGTAAAAAAAACTTTAGATCCAAGTTGTAAATCAAAATGTGCCTTCAGTTTCCATTTGGATGCAATCCATCCATGCAAGGCTTGTTCTATTGGCCAGAATCCCATGAATTTTCCTATAATTGCATGGTATTTCATATTTTGTGCATGCGCATTTATCCTTTCAGCTAGGAGATGAAGGAAAGGATGATTCTCAGTTCTAGCAATGTAGGTTTGGGTGTTGGACTGCTTTTTTCCTGAACCTTTTTCTATGGTTTACTTGGAGTATTCAGGCCCTGGTTACCATAAAAAATCAGAATTTCTTCAGATCCGATTTGAATAGTGATGGGTGGTGATGATGCAGACCGATTGGCTTGATCACCGCTTTGATTGTTGTGGATATATTGGGAGGGGTTTTCGGGTGACTCCCCTTTCTAGAACCATCAAAAATATGTCAAGAAATGCGATCAAGCAGTTTAGAACCTAAATTAGGCTATGAGCTCTAAGAAGTTAGCATGGAAAAATGCAAGCATCAATAATGGGTGTGCCTAACCTTACTCTAGACTCTAGAGCATAAAAATAATATAAAAATTAGGACCATTTATTATCTTTATGTCATTTTTATTTGAGATTTGGGGTGGACTACTATCTATGCTTTTTCATCTACCATTGAGGATGAGACAAGTGTACGGTCGAGATTGATTTTATGGCAGTCGTTCAAAATTCAAAATAAACAATTATAAAAAAAAGGAATATAAAAAGTAACTGGTAGCTAACTGATGAATAGATAACTGGTAGAAATGCATGGATAAATCATAGTTGATTAATGGATAACCAACAATTCATGCAAGATAACTAGAAGAATGTGAGATAAAAAAAGAAAAAGAATATAAAAAATAACTGATACTTGATAAATGAATAACAAGAAGAATGTTGGTGATAACATGTAGGTAGGAATGGATAACTCACACTTGAACCGTTTAACTAGAATAACATGAGGAATAAAAAAATATTTTCCATACAATAATTATCTCTCAACCATTTGATCCCTATCGATGTGATCCAACCACAAACTATGTATGTGTGCTAGTTGTATATATTTCTGAATACAAGTAGGTAATGTCCTACAAGTTTTCTCACAAGTGCTTCATGTATGGAGATGCAAATCTATTTGAAATAATTAATTGCATAGTCAGTTACTAAAATAAACTAATAGTGAGTTCTTGTTATGCGCATAGAAATTATATGATGACCTTGTACACATTGTTCAGAATTATAAGCAGCACAACCAATTGTCTGCATGGGTTGCATAGATATCGAGCTGAATTTTTGAAGTGTCTATAAAGAAATTGTAAGTTTTTGACATAGACTTTAAATTCTAACTATCTATACTTTGTTCATTAAATTTTGTTTAGCTGCAACAAAGCACCATTGTGATGGGGAATAAACAAGAAGTTCTCTTGGAGTGATTTCTCTAATCAACGTTACTTTAATCTAGTCACACAAGGACTTTGTTTACTGTGTAACTACATTGATGAGTTTGGAAAAATAAACCCAAGTCTATGAAGGTTTTAATATCAATTTTTTACATGTGGTGGAACATTGCCTAAAGGAGAATCTCAATTTCAAATAGAAGTGCAAAATTAAAATCAATGAAAACCATATCTACCAATAGAATTTGATAAGAAAAAAATCAAAATTATATTTAAAATTCGCCAATTCATAATTATATCTATATCTAAATTAATGCAATTTAAAACTAATTGTTACACTATTAAACAAGGTCCCTACCTTAAAAAAAATTGAAATGAAAATTTACAAGAAAATTAAAATAATACAAAAATTGCAATTGCATAACTTCAAATCAAAATAAAAAAATGTTGAAATAATTATTTTATAATTCCATGAAATATTGGATTGGAGACACAAATAACTCTATCATGGTTGTATGTTGGTTGTACATCATCATGCCATACAATTGTCCTCAAGTTGCATCAGAATCAAACACTTTTGAGAATTTCCAATTTAGATTACTAGATACCCTACTTTTTGAAACCTTGAAACATACACGATACAAATAAGACCTTGAAGGATACATATTACAAATAGTCAAAATGCTTTGAAAACAGGGGAAAGTAAGTACAATACAAATTGCCAAGATGCGTTGAACACCAAAGTACAATATAAATGGCCTTAACTACAACCTAGAGTAGATAACCAGCTCTGTCTTCTATGCAATAATGATGTAGATTCAAAATATGTGTCCTTTAGAGTACATAACCAGCTCTGTCTTCCTTGCAATAACGATGTAAATTCAAAATATTTGGCCTTTTTATCCCAAAGGGTTGGATTGAACTGCAAGGCTAGAGTACATAACCAACTTTGTCTTCTCTACAATAACGATGTAGATTAAAAATATTTGGCCTTTTTATCCAAAAGAGTTGGGTTTATTGCTACATATACTTTGAACTGTGTTTATCTAGCCCCTGCATACCATTAAATCCATGAGATATTTTGGTAGTATAAGTTTCTTTGAATTAAAAAAATCAAGAATAAACTTTATGACAAATATGAAATAATGAAGAGATGGTTGTAGCTGGAAGAGAATATTGAATATTAAAACCAAAAATCAATCTAAAAAGACAAAAAAACCATAAAAAGTAGGATACAAGAGTAGCATTTGGGAAAGTGCAGCCTTTGATAAAGTGAATCAGTAATAACAAAAAAAAAGAAACTAGAAGCTTTCCTAAACATTTGTCCTGGTAGTTTCGCATTTAAGGAAACTTTTAGTTGGTAATTTTTTTAATGAAACTAAAAGCTTTCCTAATTCCATATAGGGAAACTTACAATAAATAAATAAAATTAAAAAATTAACCAACACTTTAGTTAAACTTTACAAATGTTGAAATATTAAATCTAGTTCTATGTAATTGAAAAAAAATAGAAACAATTATCTCTACCTACTCTACCAACTAAAAATTAAGTCTTTACATAAAATAGATAAAGAACTCGAAAAGAACTTGGGGAAATATTTATACAAATTTCTTGTCAAACATAATCACTGCTTGAGGAGAGCAGAACTAGCAATGACGATATCGCATTCTGTACTCTATCCAAAAAAAGAAAAGGATGGAATTATTATTACTTTTTCACTACCTTCGACCTGAAAACTGTAAATTTATCGCTCTTGTAACCAGTGAAACACATCGCACAACACAAAAACATGTCTCTCACAGTGACGTGAAAACAATCTGCAACCAGGGCCGATTGAAAGAAGCTCTGGATGCTTTACATGCAATGGACCAGACAGCCCTTCGTAGGGATCCTACCATATTCAATTTTCGATTGAGGTGTTGTATTGATAAGAAATCCCTCTCAGAGGGTAAAAGAATACATACCCACATGGTGAATATGAGATTTAAACCAGACTTGTATATTGGTAACACACTCCTTAACATGTATTTTAAGTGTGGCAGCTTGGTGGATTTCCACACAGTTATGGATGAGATTCCCAAACGAAATATGGTGTCGTGGACTACTGTGATTGCAACTTATTCGAGCCATAGGCATAGTAAGGAATCATTGGAACTATTTAATAATTTGCGGCAAACATAGATTAAGTCGAACGAGTTCACATTTGCAAGCATTCTGCGAGTATTTTTGTACTTGGAGATCTGGAGCAAGGCAATGAGATCCATGAAGAAATAAAGAGAAGGGGGTTTGAATATGATATTTTTTTGTAGCCATTTCTCTTTTGGATATGTATGTGAAATGTGGGAGCATCGAGGATGCACAGAAAGTGGAATGTGCTTGTATACCATAAAAATAAAAATCTATGAGATATTTTGGTAGTATGAGTTGTTTTGAATTAAAAAAATTAACAATAAACTTTTTGACAAATAAATAATGAAGAGATGGTTGGATTTGGAAGAGAATATTGAATATTAAAAGAAAAAATCAATCTAGAAAAGAAAAAACATAAAAAAATAGGATACAAGAGTAGCATTTGGGAAAGTGAATCCGTAATAACAAAAAAAATAAACTAGAAGTTTTCATAAACATTTGTCGTGGCAGCTTGGCATCTAAGGAAACTTTTAGTTGGTAATTTTTTTAATGAAACTATAATCTTTCCTGAACCTTTTTCCTTGCATCAAAGGAAACTTTTAGCTAGTAAATTTTCTTTATGAAACAAAAGCTTTCCTAAACTTTTGTGGTTCCATATAAGGAAAATTTTAGTTGGTAAATTATGTTTTCATTCATATTTTTATTAGTAATTTCTATGGTATAACACCAATCATAATCAAAAGAAATTTGATTCAGAATTAAAATAAATAAATAAAATAAAGAAAATTAACGAACTCTTTAGTTAAACTTTATAAATGTTGAAATATTAAATCTAGTTCTATGCAAGTAATGGAAAAATGAAAACAGTAGTTTTTGCCTACCGCATGGACTAACAATGTTTATTTAATAATAATTTTCTTACTCTGCTAATAAAAAATGGATTGCACTTTAAGAAAAATACCTCTCAATCCAATATCCAAAATCCCTCACTTGTAAAAAAAAATTAGAGTTCAAAATAATAGATAGATATTACTGAAATATTAAAATTTGTCGAGTTAAGAAAAGCCATTGCCCAAACTAAGAATTAAGTTTGGTTCTTTCAGGGGGTGTAGCAGTCAAATTTGAACCCGTCCCTGTCCTTCCAAAGGGGTTTAGACTGTCCCGGGAGTGTAACGCAAATTTTACCTGTAAAAAAAAAGTATTATTTCACTCGTCCTTAATGAAGGGCTACCTTAACTTAAATATTGCAAAGGAAGGGTGAGTCTTTTAATTTTTCCATCAATTTTGTTTTTGCAATTGTAAGTTATAATTTGTATGTATAGGCTACGAATCTGCAAATCGACAATGGGCGTGATCGACGACCGCACTCTCCGAATCTCCAGCTCATTGCCACTACCAAATTCTGATTTTCAAAATCACCAGATTCATAACAATTAATGAGTAATGACTCTACAACAGGAATATTAAAGGGAATCTTTCTCTGGAAGGCTACAACTCACTCTGTCACTAACTCTACAAGGCTACAATAGGAATAGTAAAAGGACTCTTTCTCTAGAAGGCTACAACTGGCTCTTATCCTAACTTTGCAAATTAATAAATATTTACTTAACTCTGTCACTATGAACTTACTTCGAAGATCAACTCAATTAACTCATGTTGTCATTGCAGCAACAAGTGCCAACTGGTTGACAGTGGTAAGAAATGAGCATCTTCTCAAGAATAATCATGCATTGATTGATGTATTTATTCTGCAGTAATATATTAATAGGTCTTTGAAAGAAGCTAGCCTTGTCACTCAGAAAAAAATATTTGACGACAGTGGCGTACAATTTTCCCATCACCTTCGAGCTTCTATGAATCCATAGAGACGTGTGCCAGTGTGCAGCTTGGTTAATAAATTTTAATTTCTCGTTACCGTCTATCATAGTCGAGTCCAGATATACTAGGCTATCTTGACAATCCATTTAAATGCACTCTCTTATACATTTTGTTTTCAAGATTTTGTAATATAGTTGCTAGACCAATTCGTGATCTTACCGGTTGCCTCAACCATTGAGTTTCATACTTATTTTGGCTCAAGTATTTTTCTATAATGTAATTTGTTTGTAAATGTTTTTTTTTTTTTTTTATCTGCTAAAATTTTAGAAATTTGTTTTAAGTTTGTTTTAGTTGCATGAAATATATCTATTGAATTTATTGAAATTTTTATAATTATTTTACTTACCATGGTTCAATACTCTACATAGTGTTTTTAGTTGCATGAAGTTAACAAGCACAAATATTTTTTTTTATTATCTTGCATTTGTTTTGCAAATCTAATATCATCCATAGAAGTTGAAGTTTAGTTGATTATGATAAAACTGATATTAATAAACTGGAATCAAATTTCACGTATAAGATTATGCGTTCCCTATTGTCTTACCTCAATGCCATGACTTATGTCACGAAGTAAGTAAGTATTTCATCTCTAATCTGAAAGAATTGACCAACAAGCATACAAAAACATGCACGGCTCGTTATGATCTGAAAAGGCATAAAAGTACTTTGGGTTGGGACTTGTTATAAATCCTACCTTCCTGAACTGACATAGAGGCCATAGATTTAACTTCTCACTGGGTATTATAGGTACCGAGTTAACCCACGCAGGAAGGTCTCTCCTGCTTTCGGTAAGTAATATGATATAATGTCATAGGGGGATGGCCATTGGCAAATCCAGCTTGGTTTGGGATGGTCGTGGATTCTCGCCCCATAAAGAAATTGTTTAAAAAAGTCTTAAGTTTCATTTTAGATTTTTTTTGTCTTTTATACATTGAAATGTAAATGCTTAAGCCTATTTTTTAAATATATTGAAATGTACATGTTTTATATTTTTTTGTCTTTTTATATGTTGAAATTTAAATTCATAAAATATTTAATTTATTGAAATGTAAATTCTTAAACATATTTTTTTAATATATTGAAATATAAAAGTTTTAGATTTTTTTCCCTTTTATACATTGAAATGTAAATTCATAAAATATTTAATTTATTGAAATGTAAATTCTTAAACATGTTTTTTTAATATATTGAAATATAAATGTAAAATAAAATTTCAAGCTAAACATTAATATTTCATTGTTTTATGAATTAAAATTTTAATTGTATTTTGCTATTGTATTCTAAATTTTAATTTTTATTTAAAACCCAATTTAGTTTTTCTATCCTACATGGTCAACTTGTTATTGTTTTGTTTTAAGCTATGTATAGACACATTTATCCATGACAAGTAAAGAAGTTTTACAAAATAAGTTGTGTGTATGGTGTTGTTTATTTCATATTGTTAATTAGTCGATTTTGTCTTTTTATATAAATTTATTTTATTTTAGCTATAAAATAGTTTAAAGAAAGATAAGAAATCTTTCTTAATAATGCAATTTAATTTTTTAACATTTTCTGTTTAGTTTTATGATGTTATATATCTTTATATAATTTTAATTATTTTAATTTTAAGTTTAAATAGTTTTTTTATATATTAAAAATTTATTAAAAAATCACAATTAACAATTTAATTTATTATTATTTTAGAGTTGTAAATTTTGGACAAACTTATTTTGATTCAGTTTATAGTATAATAATATTTATGATAATGTTGAATGGCATGTCTAATTTAAAATTTGAGGCACAAATATATCAAATGGCAAAGAAAAGTTATATACTTTTATTTATTTATTTATTTATTTCAAGTTTGAATGGTTTTATATAATTAAAAATGAATTAAAAATGACAATTAGAAATTTAATTTATTAATCATTTTTTTAGAGCTGTAAATTTGGGATAAACTTATTTTGATCCAATTCTTGGTATGATAATATTTATTATAATGTTAAATGACATGCCTAATTTAAAATTTGAGGCACAAATATGTCAAATTGCAAAGATAAATTGTTATTTACCCTTTTTCAACTATACTTACTTGAGGTAGAAGCATTTTTTTAAATATATCAAATTGCAAAGATAAGTTTCCAATTAGCCTACATCATTTCCTTTGTCAACTATACTTACTTTTTTTAATGCTTAAAAATATCAATTCTATTATCTATATAGTGAATGGCATACATTAGCTCTCATGTGAAAAATTAATATACATTAACAGATAATTAATAATGAAAATAGTATTTTAATTATTCAAATAATTAATAGTAAAAATTATTTTAATGAAATAATTAAGAAAAAAATTGATAAATTAAATAGAAAACAATTATATTATATATGAATGCATTCATACATCAATGTTTGAGATATGCCTACATTGAAAACAATAATATTTCCTTTATATTGTTTTCATTGTAATATCAATTTATTTTTTATATTCCTTTTAAGATGAAATATACTTTTGTTTTGTATTGATCTATTTACTTATTTTATTGTTTGTATTGATGAAGTAGGTATAAATATTGAAAAATGTCTCCCATTGGTGGCCCTAAGAAGGATAAAAAGAAATTGTCAATTGTTGATGCATTTGGTATGTCACAATGTTCTAATCAATCGTGTCATTTCCCAAATGAAGTTGATACCCATTCGCATGAAAATGAAGAATATGATAGTGTAGAAATTGTTGAAGGGGAACAACCATGAAAGAAACGGAAAAGAACTTTCAAATCAGAATGGTAGACAAGATTTCCATGGGCTTATGTTGTAAAGGATTGCAATGGTAATGAATTAATAAAATGTTCATGGTGTGTTAAATTTAAGAGAGACACTCCATTTGATAAAGATGGAAGTACCACTCTTCAAGTTAGTGGTTGAAATGGCCATTCAGAGTAAGAAGCTCATAAATTTTCTTTATGATTTTTGGAGTGAGAAACCAAATGAAAAAATATTCTGATTACCAAACATGTATAACTAATGGTAGATGTTGAGAAGGAGAGACTTATAGCAGTGATTGAAAACATGTTTTTTGTTGCTATACATGATTTACCTTTAGAAATGTACAAGTCAATTTATGACTTGAATAGGTACAAATTCATATGCAAATACAACATCTGGAAAAGAGTTTCTTCAAACTTCTAAGGAGTTATATTGGAAAAAGTTGAAACATGAAATTTTACAAAGCCCTTTTTACTCAATTTTAGTTGATGAAAGCACTGATCAAACAATGGTGCACCATTTGATGGTTTATGTTACATATCTAACAAATGAAGGAAGAGGAAATTGTGTAGAAAAATTCATATGTTTGCTTCAAATAAATGATGGAACGTCTCAATCTATGTATGATGTAGTGAGGTCTCTTTTAGAAGAGATGGGTCTATCTTTGATGAAGTTAGTTGGCTTTGGCTCTAATGGGACATCCTCCATGAGGGGTATTCATGAATGTTTATATTCTAAGCTTCGTCGACATTCCCCTCATTTGTTAGATGTACATTGCATAGCTCATATAGAAGCATTAACAACAAATGATGCTTCATCTCATTTTCTAGAGTTGCAATTAATTGAAAAGTTTGCAAACAAAGTATATTCATGGCTTGGAAACTATAATGAACGACATGGAGAATTGAAAGAACTAATGAAATTATTTAAAATCACTAAGTTGAAGGTCTTACAAATTCATCAAATCAGGTGGCTCTCTAGAGGTAAGGTCATGGAAAGACTTGTTAAACTCATGCCAGCTTTGCTAAAACATTGGGAGTTAGGGGAGAAAACAATGTATGAGTTGGAAACAATATTTCAAGTACAATTTTACATCCATTTACTTACCTGGATGTGTTCATTGATTTAAGTAATTTGAATCAAATGTTTCAAGAGGATCATGTGTATATTACATCTATTGGCACTAATTTAGATGTTTCTATTAGCATGCTTCACAAATGGTTTTTGGGAGGCATATTTGGGGCGGGAGCAGTGAACATATCCTATTTTTTAAGTAAAGCACAAGGAATTACTCTTGAGTTTGCAGATAGAAGAGGTATGGTACATTTACATCCATTTAGTTTTGAAATTTTTTCAAAGATGTAAAAATTGAGGACACTAGATGAATGTACTCTTTTCGGAAAATGTTTTGTTATAAAGGTGATTGAATCTCTAGATAGGAGGATCATAGATTTACCTATATTCAATGCTGCTAATTTTTTTAGTCCTCGACATTATTATGAAGAAGTGAATGATAGAGACTCTAAATAAAAAATGTGGTTGCAATGTTTATGTGAAAAAATTAGTATTTGGGAGTCACCTTGTGACATACCCCATATACCCTATTGCCGCTATGCGTAGAAAAGGGGTAAGATTTTTGTTTCATTGCACTACAAAATGAGGCAATCACATTAGTGGTGGATTTTTTCATTTTCGTATTTCATATAAAATACTCCAATCAAATTGATAATGTTAAAAGCACATGCTGTAACATCCCCAAGTGAGAAAAACAAAAGTACAAAGAAACTACTTATATCTTTAGTACAACAACCTGCTAATGCTATTTTTGAAAAGAGCACTTTTGTTGATTCGGATGTGCCTACAACCTCGTTAGTTAATCATAACACACACCTTGATAAAAGAAGATGAAATATATGGGTGTCTTTTATACATCATGATATTTCTATCAATCTCTTATATTGTATTTTACAATGATGGATTCCCCTCCATTTGCGCTTACTAATGTAATTCTTAATAATAACATAAAACCTTCAGATGTGAATGCATTCATGTCATATCTGACTATGTTTCACTTGATTAAAGAACTACTTATAGGAATCTTCCAATTTATCATTTTGGTATACCTACTCCAACTCCTTTAACCACATTTTAACATTATAAGGTATTTGTGACCAATGACAGTACCTCTTAAGTAAATTGAACTCACTATGTTAAGAATTAGGTATTTGTCTAACCTCATTGCAGATCTATCATATCGTAAATCTATTAAAAGGACTATTACTTAACCAATGAAACATAAGAGGCATACTTCCATTATTATTAATAACATGACTTGACCATATTCCATCCACTTAAAACATTGTCATTTGTAACATAAGTGGTGCATTCAAAGTTGTCTTCTAAACGAATCAAAGTCATTCAGGTAACCATATCATTGCTTGATTTATCCTTTTAAGCAACAAATCATTTGAGATGTTGGAGAAAACAATATTTATAAGTACAGATAATAATATGACAAAATTAAATACATGAAGATATAAGAAAATAGAGACACACCAATGTACATGGTTCACCCCATCCTAGCGCTACGTCCACCAAAATTTTCTAGTTCCTTTATTACTTTATTTCTCAAAAGGATTACAATTCTGCAGTACACTAGCTGCAATTTATTTACTCAACCTCTCTCTCATAGAGGATATTTTATAACACAATATGTGCCTTACAGCAAGGCCTTCCTTTTCAACTAAGCCAAGAAAATAAAAACACAAATTTTCTATTAACAAGGAACTCAACCATTTAACCCCTAAAAATAACCCATAGCTTAATCATGATATGAAACTCAAACATATGACTAAATATGCTTAGTTCTAAACAAACCTAAATTTATAGAACCATCATTCATATAAGAACTGAGAGGTTTTGTACAATATTAAGATTAAAAGAGATGGGTCTCTTCTCTTAACCTCGCTCCCTTAATCCTGAGTACAACTATAAAAAAGGGGGTTGCAGTAGACTTCGCATTCCGTGGTTACAACCCACCCTTAGCATGAATTCTATTTAAGATAAGCATATAACAACTAAGGAAATATCTTCCCTTAAGGTTGCACTAGATGGTTAATGATGTTATGCAAGGATCGACATGGGACTACAAGGACTATTCAAATGGATTGTCCTAGGATCCTCCATCAAGGGTAATCCTGCCAGAGTTTATCCCTCTCAAGATTTCAACTTTCTCAAAAATAGATATGACATTATTTTAGAGTCTTACCTAGCAATCCAAAATTGATTCCTGAACTCAGGTGATAAGATTGATTTGCAAAACAACGGATACTTTCGAGTTTCTATAATCTAATCATACATTATCTGACTAATTGTTGCAAATGTGCTTTTAACAAGTTTCCATGTATATATATTATCATAATTAATTGTAGTATTTACAGGTTGTATGCATGATTTATTTCATCAAGATGGCATGCACCAAACTTACTTAACTTATTTTTCAAGACATATCTTCAACCTAAATCCCTTTTAGAAGCTAACATGCCAAAGCTGGCATGGAAATTATAACCTGGCACAGTTGATGAGGAAACTGGTATACCAAATCAACATTAATTTGTATCCCCCTCCACTATCTGTTATCATTGACATTGATCGATGGCTCCTCCATTTTTCATTATTTGACACATTTGAAAAAGACCGTTTTTGCAGATGGTTGATATTTGCAAGCATGACATACGAAGTTTAACACAAAAAAATTTACGTCGTAGGCGTGTTGGAGGTGGTTTAGTGCTAGACCTTTTTGGTCTCATAGAACATATTTAAATTCATTTCATTTTTATTCAATGAAAAAGGAATCGGAAGAAACCAACACACGCAGTCAAACAGATTTGGGGAATTCTAGATCTAATTCTTTTTAATATGGATATTTATCCAAATTAAGGATATAACTACACAGAAGAATATAAAAAGCTGTAAACACAAATTCATAGGTGAGGATAGACGCATTGTTTTTATTTTGGTAGATATGTGTGTGTGAGTAGTTTCCCACTGAAATTCTTCCAAGAATATAACATCATGTTCCATAGGATCAGAAATTCCATACCTGCTTAAAATTATCTAAAAATCCAATTGAAATATACCTGTATCTAGTATGAACAGATCTCTGAGGGGATTCTGCCTACCACTACCACCAAATAAAATAGCCATGATTTGACAATTGCACAACAGTGGCTATCATGTTCTCCAACATTTTCTTGTTTCCCATCCATTTCTTCCAGAGGAATCCGTCCAACCCAAGATACGGTACCTCAAATACTCTCCTTACTCATGCAACAATATATCCCAATGTATACAATTTCAGGCAGTTCCCCCCTGGCGACTACCCCATCCCGAGTAACCTCATATAAATAAAAACCCCCAATGCTCTTCCCCCATCCCTGAAAATATATCACTTGTTTAATTTAACAAGGCCATGCTCCTCGGCCAGAATTGCTAAGCATAACAATTTGTTGTTGTAATTGTGAGGAGGATTTTGGGCTGAGAAATTCCAAGATTATGGTGACTGTTTCTTCCCTAAAATTTAGGCATTCAGAAATCATTTAATTCTTACCCTGGCGTGACTAGTACTTTCAGGAATCACTTAATTCCTCTCCTCCTATCAAGATGGAATTAACGCACGAATGAAGGAAATAATTCTTCAGTTTTTTTAATCTCCTTCCTCAATCCATCATAACCCTATATATATAATATTAACAATGTTATTTTTTTCATTTTCCCTCACTATATAAAGAAAAATAATCGATGCCCTTCTATTATTTTTCCCTTTTTATTTTTGACATTATTTTTATATAAGAAAAAGATTTAATCCTATCTTTTCCATTTGACATAAATTATATAACAACCCATGTCTTTTTATATAAGAAAAGACTTAACCTATCTTATATAATAACCCCATGTCTTTTATATAAGAAAAGACTTAACCTATCTTTTCCTTTTATATAGTAACCCCATGTATTTATATAAGAAAGACTTAATTGATCTTTTCTTTTTAATTTAAGGCGACTAAAAATTATAGTCTCATACCCATTATTTCTTTGGGATTTTCTCCCCTTGGTTCCTCCTACCTTTCATTTATCCCCTCGACCTTTCTGACAAGGTCACTACCATTGATAGATCATGCCTTAATTACGTTTTATTTTTAAATAGCTGGCCATTTAAAAGGGCTAGTTATGGCAACACAGGAATCCCTGTAGGATTCCATAGCCATGACGATACTAAAGCTACATTATCGTAGTTGAGGCTCTTTGACCATTTTATGCTCTTTTCCCTCGTGGGTTCAATTGCCCGTCATTGAGCTGCGTCCAACTCTTAAGTCTCCTAAGGAACTTTGGATAGTATCAATTACAAGGTCTTACTGGTGGAGCCTTGGCCTTGGGCTCTTCACTAGAAGACAAATACAATAATATTAAAAAGTTTAAAACACATTTAGGGGTCTTTTATAAGAGGGATATTACATCCTTTCCCCCTAAAAAAAATAACACCATTCCCAGTCTTCCTATTTTCAACCAACATCATTCTTCTGTTCTATCGTCCTTTCTTGTTTTTGTCTTTCTGTTTTGATTGCTTGCTTTTGTATTTTTTAATCCCTCTTGATAGATGGGATTAGGTCTCCAACCTACATTTTTAAACATATATATACATGTCTACTAACATTGACATTGATAAAAAGGTATAACTCAGAATCCAACACTATACACTTTTTATAATCCACAGTGGTTCCAATACATGTCAATACTATTCGCCAATAAAAAACATATTACGTCATAGGTACAAGTTTACCTATAATGTACATACCTCTTCCTTCCATTATTCTTTTCTTTGGATGTCCTCTATCCCAGCACTCCAAGTACCAATCCAAGCCACCCAACACAAGGACGATACCCTTCCTTAGGCATATCTCCTTCTCGTGATATTCATGATGCTTACCGATCCAAGCTACCTAACACAAGGATGATAACCTCGTATCTCCTTCTTGTGCTATTCAGGGCGCTTCACCAAGCTAAGGCACTTCCATTCTTGCAAACCACCACAACACCTAGAGGTTATTCTCTTCACAGAGCCCCTGCTCTTGTGACAGTCATCTTAATGTGTGAGAAACGAGTCTTAACCAAATCATCTTACATCTAGGCGTCCCTAGAATGCATAGTGGTTCCTAGCTGGCCTCCAGGAAAATAGGTAGCTTTCATCCACTACTTTCATCATAACTTTCCTTGTGGTAACAACTTTATGCACATGATATTTTTCTCATATCTTTGTAACTCATTACAGTCCTAGAGATTTAGCACTCATCATGGCCACAATTTCCCATGCCTGCAATCACTCCATAGGTGGTCAATTAAAGCATTCATTGATAACCCAAAATTTTAATAATCAATTATCATAGTTTAATAATTTGCATCGATTTTTAATCGTCATTCGTGAGTTATATAACCTTGTAAATCATCTAGAAAAATGACGCCTTACTCTTTTCTGAGTAATTGAGCACAACTTACATATGCAGGTGGATTTATATACCATAATGTACGTCAATTGTAGCAATGGTCATAATCTCGGTGAAGCCTACAATGTTAGTATGTAAACAGCATCATCCACGATTAGTGCTTGGTTGTAAAACTTGACATTTGACAATTATATTAAGTAAAAAAACACCCATACTTAACCTCATTATCTATGACAGCAAATATTTTTCTAACATTCAACTCCGACTGATAATGTTCCTAGCACATCCTGCTATGTTAGCATATAACATTATACAGCATTCATCAACTCTAATCCAAGCATAAGGAACCATTTCTACAACATTTAACAATAGGAGCATGCTTTTATGACTCCATTTGCTTAACAATTATGAGGCTGGTACTTGTAACTATACAAAGACTTTTCGGTATGTGTAACATCATTTACTAATATCAGTAAATAAATTTTTCAATCTATCTCTTTAAGGATTTCAACACTCAATCCAGCATTATCACGACCATAAAGAGACATTGTTTAACTTGTATTCATATATGTTACTTTAGTGAATCAAGCAAATGCATTTAAAATACAAAACTTCAATACCCCTATTAATGGAATTCTAACCATAAAATCATTATCAACTTTCAATCCTTCATATTACTACCAGGTCACGAAAGGTGTCAAAACTTAGTATTCCATTCGCAAGAGAAGAGAATAAGTGTCAAAAGAAAAACTCATCAATGATCAGATTTCAATTTGTATAATTTTCAGCACTCAACTACAAAAAACAAATTCAGAATTGATGCCTATTTAATTGATTTAATTTGGAATCCAAATAAGGATTTCAATCTAAATATTCAACCAAAAGGTCAAATGTCGGCAATCCAACATAATCAAAGTTTACTGTCAATGTTATCAACCAAATTTTAATAGACAATGAACTCAGATTTGAAGCAAATGATACCAATGTTAAGTGCAATGTTGTTGGAGGACTGATGGCATTTATTTTCAAGATTCATATACTTGATGATTTAGATAGCAATTCTTCAACAGTGTCAATGTCCAAAGATGTTTCATAGGAAACAAGCCTTTCAGTGTAAGATACGCCTAGTTTGAGAGGTAAGACATGGTTGTCATCAAACCACCCAAAAAGTTACGATGAGTAGATCAAGTAACCAATGATTATGCCACTAACCTAGGCCATGATACTTACATTTGGTTTTTCATCAATTATTTAACTAGAACATTAGGATTGTGGAATAACTGCAAATATACGACAAGAGAGAATGCGACTCATTAGGTCTTTAGGTAATTAGGTAACCCCTTTAATGCCACTTTTTAACTACACTAATCACTGTGTGTTACAATGTGAACTATCACAATCCACATACATCATGCCATAACCACAATTTAACTCCCCATTATTTTTATAGTCAAAGGTACATTCACCGACCGGGAGTTTGTCTAAGAAGACTCTTATACCTTACCAATAATTTAATTGTGCAGAAATAATGATGAAACAGTTGTATTAATAATTCATAAATCTTTTCGAAAGAAAATCAAGGAAATAACCACATACCTATGTGCTTATGTCATTGGCTTAACGTGGAAGTGAAAAAAAAAATAATGACCATTTTTTGTGATATGAGAAGAGGTTCCTCCTCCTCCTGCATAACTACAAGGTTAATAAATACTTGCGTTTGGTATAACTGAAGGGTACTCAAATTGGATAACAGTGTGAACTTGTTGATTCCCTATTGTCACAAGGTAAGACTCAAACATTAGTTATGAAATGAAACAAGTAGGATCATTGTGAGCCCAAATAGGCCCAAGTGTTTCAACTCTCGCTCTGATACCATATGTGACATACCCCATATACCCTATTGCCGCTATGTGTGGAAAATGGGTAAGATTTATGTTTTGTTGTACTACAAAACGAGGCAATCACACTAGTGGCAGATTTTTTTCATTTTGGTATTTCATATAAAATATGTCCAATCAAATTGATAATGTCAAAACCACGTGTTGTAACATCCTCAAGTCAGCAAAACAACAGTACAAAGAAACTACTTATATATTTGGTACAACAACCCGCTAATGCTATTTTTGAAAAGAGTTCTTTTGTTCATTTGGATATACCTACAACCTCGTTAGTTAATAATAACACACACCTTTATAAAAAAGACCAGATCTATGGGTTTCTTTTATACATCATGATATTTCTAGCAGTCTCTTATATTGTATTTTCCAATGAGGGATTCCCCTCCATTTGCACTTACTAATGTAATTCTTAATAATAACATAAAACTTTGATATGTGAATGCATTCATGTCATACCTGACTATGTTTAACCTCATTAAAGAACTACTTATAGGAATCTTCCAATTATAATTCTGGTATACCTACTCCAACTCCTTTAACCACATTTTAACATTATAAGAGATTTGTGACTAATGACAGTACCTCTTAAGTAAACTGAACTCACTATGTTAAGAATTGGGTATTTGTCTAACCTCATTGTAGATCTATCATATCATAAATCTATTAAAAGGACTATTACTTAACCAATCAAACATAAGAGGCATACTTCCATTCTTATTAATAACATGACTTCACTGTCTTCCATCCACTTAAAACATTGTCATTTGTAACTTAAGTGGTGCATTCAAAGTTTTCTTCTAAACGAATCAAAGTAATTCAGCTAACCATATCTTTGCTTGATTTATCCTTTTAAGCAACAAATCGTTTGACAAGTTGGAGAAAACAATATTTATAAGTATATACAATAATATGAGAAAATTAAATACATGTAGATACAAGAAAACAGAGAGACAACAATGTATGTGGTTCACCCCATCCTAGGGCTACGTCCACTAAAATTTTCTGGTTCCTTTATTGCTTTATTTCTCAAAAGGATTACAATTCTGTAGTACACTAGCTGCAATTTATTTACTCAACCTCTCTCTTGTAGAGGATATTTTATAACACAATATGCACCTTACAACAAGGCCTTCCTTTTCAACTAAGGCAAGAAAATAAAAACACAATTTTTCTATTAATAAGGAACTCAACCATTTAACCCCTAAAAATAACCCATAGCTCAATCATGCTATCAAACTCAAACATCTGACTAAGTATCCTTAGTTCCAGACTAACCTAAACTTATAGAACCATCATTCATATAAGCACTGAGAGGTTTTGTAGAATATTAAGATTAAAAGAGAGGGGTCTCTTCTCTTAACCTCGCTCCCTTAATTCTGAGTACAAGTGTAAAAAAGGGGGTAGTAGTAGACTTCTCATTCTATGGTTACCACCCACCGTCAGCATGAATTCTATTTAAGAAAAGCACATAACAACTAACGAAATCTCTTCCCTTAAGGTCACACTTGAAAGTTAAGGATGTTATGCAATGATCAACATGGTACTATAAGGACTATTCAAAGGGATTTTCCTAGGCTTCTCCATCAAGAGTAAGCTTGCTAGAGTTTATCCCTCTCAGGATTTCAGCTTTCTCAAAAATAGATATGACATTATTTCACAGTCTTACCTAGCGATCCAGAATTGATTCCTGAACTCAAACAATAAGATTGATTTGCAAAACAATGGATACTTTTGAGTTTCTATAATCTAATCATATATTATTTGACTAATTGTTTCAAATGTGCTTTTAACAAGTTTGCATGTATATATCTTATCATAATTAATTGTAGTATTTACAGGTTGTATGCATGATTTATTTCATCAAGATCGCACGTACCAACTTTACTCAACTAATTTTCCAAGACCTATCTTCAACCTAAATCCCTTTTAGAAGCTAACATGCCAAAGTTAGCATTATAAGATCAAAGTTGGCATGGCAATTATAACATGGAACAAATGATGAGGCAACTGGTATACCAAATCGACATTAATTCCTATCCCCCCCCACTATCCGTTATCATTGACATTGTTCGATGGTTCCTCCATTTTTCATTGCTTGATGCATTTGTAAAGGACCCGTTTTGTAGATGGTTGATATTTGCAAGCATGACATACGAAGTTTAACACAAACAAAATTTACCTCGCAGGCATGTTGGAGGTGGTTTAGTGCTAGACATTTTTGGTCTCACAGAACATATTTAAAT
The DNA here is from genome assembly GCA_001517045.1 of Pseudotsuga menziesii. Lineage (NCBI taxonomy): Eukaryota > Viridiplantae > Streptophyta > Pinopsida > Pinales > Pinaceae > Pseudotsuga > Pseudotsuga menziesii. Next base: position 161,339 of record LPNX011021509.1, on the reverse strand, counting down.
GCATTTCATTTTTATTTGATGAAAAAGGAATCGAAGGAAACCAACACACACAGTCAAACAGATTTGGGGAATTCTAGATCTAATTCATTTTAATACGGAGTTTTATCCAAACTAAGGATATAACTACGCAGAGGAAAATAGAAAGCCGTAAACATAAACTCCTAGGTGAGGATCGACACATTTTTTTCTTTTGGCAAAGATGTGTGTCTGAGTAGTTTCCCACCGAAATGCTTACAGGAATATAACATCCTCTTCCATAGGATCACAATTTCCATACCTGCTTAAAATTATCTAAAAAGCCAATTGAAATATACCTATATCCAGTATGACCAGATCTCTGAGGGGATTCTACCTACCACTACCGCCAAATAAAATAACCCTGATCTAACAATTGCATAGTAATGGCTATCATCTTGGCCAACACTTGCTTGTTGCCCATCCATTTCTGCTAAAGGAATCCATCCAACCCAAGATAGGGTACCTCAGACACTCTCCTTACTCATGCAACAATAGATCCCAATGCATACGATTTTAGGAAGTCCCCCCCCAACAACTACCCCATCCCCAGTAACCTCATATAAATAAAAACCCCCAACACTCTTCCCCCATCCCTGAAAATATATCACTTGTTTAATTTAATAAGGCCATGCTCCTCAGCCAGAATTGATAAGCATAGCAATTTGTCATTGTAATTGTGAGGAGGATTTTGGGCTAAGAAATTCCAAGATTATGGTGACCATTTCTGCCCTAAAATTAACGCGTTCAAAAATCATTTAATTCCTCTCCTCCTATCAAGCTGGAATTAACGCATGAATGAAGGAAATAATTCTTCAGTTTTTTTAATCTCCTTCCTCAATCCATCATAACCCTATGTATATAGTATTAACAATGTTATTTTTTTCATTTTATCTCACTATATAAAGAAAAATAATCCATTCCCTTCTATTATTTTTCCCTTTTTACTTTTGACATTATTTTTATATAAGAAAAAGATTTAATCCTATCTTTTCCATTTGACATAAATTATATAATAACCCATGTCTTTTTATATAAGAAAAGACTTAACCTATCTTATATAATAACCCCGTGTCTTTTATATAAGAAAATACTTAACGTATATTTTCATTTTATATAATAATCCCATGTCTTTATATAAGAAAGACTGAATCGATCTTTTCTTTTTAATTTAAGGCGGCTAAAATATATAGTCTCATACCCATTAATTCTTTGGAATTTTGTCCCCTTGGTTCCTCCTGCCTTGAGTTTAGCCCCTCGACCTTTCTGACAAGGTCACTACCATTGATAGATCATGTCTTAATTACATTTGATTTTTAAATAGCTGGCCATTTAAAAGGGCTAGTTATGGCGACACAAGAATCCCTGTAGGATGCCACATCCATGATGAGACTAAAGCTGTGTTATCGTAGTTAAGGCTCTTTTACCATTTTCTATTATTTTCCCTCGCGGGTACAGTTTCATGTCGTTGAGCTACATCCAACTCTTAAGTATCCTAAAAAACTTTGGATAGTATCAATTACAAGGTCTTATTGTGGGGCCTTGGCCTTTGGGCTCCTCAGTAGAAGACAAATACAATAATATTCAAAAGTTTACAACACATTCAGGGGTCTTTTACACGAGGGATATTACATCTATTGGCACTAATTTAGATGTTTCTATTAGCATGCTTCACAAATGGTTTTTGGGAGGCATATTTGGGGTAGTAGGAGTGAACATATCCTATTTTTTAAGTAAAGTGCAAGGAGGAACTCTTGAATTTGCAGATAGAACATGTATGGTACATTTACATCCATTTAGTTTTGAAATTTTTCCAAAGATGCAAAAATCAAGGAAACTAGATGATTGTACTCTTTTGTGAAAATTATTTGCTATAAAGGTGATTGAATCTCTACATAGGAGGTTCATATATTTACCTATATTCAATACTGCTAATTTTTTTAGTCCTTGACATTATTATGAAGAAGTGAATGATAGAGACTCTAAATAAAAAATGTGGTTGCAATGTTTATGTGAAAAAATTAGTATTGGGGAGTCACCCATTGTAGACACTGCTGAATGTTTGGGTGAAATGGATGAATTCATTTGTACTATTTATAAATATTACCCAAAAAAAAATGTTTGGAGCATGGGATCTTTGTGGAGATGAAACTGAATGGTTTGAAGGATTTCCCTATCTAATGCACTTATGACAAGCTATTCTTGTTATTCAAGAAAGTACAACATTGTGTGAAAGAGGATTTTCAAAATTAAATAGGATAAAAAATGATGATAGATCAAGACTTTCATTGGAGACATTGGATATGCTAATGTTTCTCTCTCTTAGTGCATCTCGTGATTTAAATGAGGTAGATTGGAATGGAATTTATGATGTATGGAAACAAATGAAATCTAGAGAGCCTCTTCCATTGGGATAAATTCTTGTTTTCAATAATGTAATCCAAATGTGTTAGGGCTTGTCCTTTTTTTAGTACACATTAGTAGCATAGGATCAACTACATAACACATGCAAAACCATAGATACATCATGCATTAGTTCATAAGAACTAAGTAATCCCAAGCCGTAGGAGTCTTCCTTACCTTTCTCATTGATTTGTTAGGTAAATCCAACCACTCCTCCCCTTTAGAAGTAGAGTTAAGTTAGCCACATAATTTTTAGTAAATAAGACTAAGTTCTATAATAAGAATCCAATATAGACAAGTAGTATCAGAAGCATCATTAAATTAAATAAAAGACATAAATATAAAAGAACTTCAGTGTACAAATGAATGACAATAAACATCATCACAATTAGAATACCAGGTATTAACCTACGAGAGAAAACCAAATCATGAACACGAGTATTGTTCCTATTAAGTTTTAAAATGTTGAAGATAATTTAGATGTCCCTCCAATATTAGTAGTTTTATTGACCCCACAAATTTTTATTTATCCATGGATTTTAGAGACATTACAAGTGGTAACAGAGCCCAGTTTTGAACACTTGGAGATATTACGGGAACTACTGAACATCCATTAAAGAAATAAATATTTTAAAACTTTTATTTGTGATTTTAAATTGACAGAATGATATTATTACTGACTGTTTAAACTACACATTTAAAGAGTATCCCAAGTCATGGACATATAAGAGAACAACAGCCGACGAGGGAACCTAAATTCCTCAGCCCGAGAAAAAGAGAATGTGGTGGCATCGAATTCCTATTTAATGAGGACTATACATAGTCTACAAGCATATCTATAGATTTTTAAAGATGATAACATGAATTAAAGATGAGAACATAAAGAAATAAATGAATATTTACTTTGAAAATTGATAGGGGTAAATCGCCATAGAAATCCCACCTAATAAACAAAAAAATCCAAAGAAAATGATCATCATAAAAGAAGGACTTGCAGTTAAAAGGAGGAGGGACAAGAAGAACACACCCTTGATTTCCCAGAAAAGTAATATCACAGTTCTTCCAGTGATGGCTCACCCTCTTCCTACAAGAAAAGGCAGAAAAATGATGAAAGCCTTCAAGTATAAATTTGAAAGATCAAAGAACCAACTTATGAATAAGAAATGAATACTGGGGAGAAAGATGAGGAATGCTTCCTGGGTATGAATAAAAAAATTCGAGTACAAAATTACTCCAGCGAGATGAAACCTCAGCTGGCCATTTACAACCGAAATGGAAAGGCAGCTAGATGGTGGAGAGACCTGAAACATACTAAGAGGGATGAAGTAAAGGATATCAGATGGACTAATTTCTACATAATATTCTAGGAAAAATATATTTATGAAAGATTATTTGACATTAAAGTAAGAGAATTCCACAAATTAAAGATGAGATCCCTAACAATGGATGCATTTTTCAATATATTTTTAGATATGCTTCATCACGTACCTTACACAAAGGAATAAAATGTCAAGATACAATAATTTTTGGGATTTATTCTTCCATGGTTTTGATAGAGAATTGAGTTTGACATGCCCAAAACTATAGACACCAGCTTGCACAAGGCTAGACTTTGTTACAAACATGGACAACTGAGACAGGAATATTTGAACATAAATCGAGAGAGATTTAGGTCCTTCTAAGACAATCGAAAGCCCTGTTCTAAGCCACATCCCTACAGGAAATAGATCAATAGTGTCCGTCCTAACATAAATTTAAACAAACTTGATGCACGACCAAATGTGCCCACACCAAAAGCCAATAGACCAGTAGAAAACAAAGGATCCAAGGCTGGCCCGCTGTAGTTTAGTTGTGAGAAATGTTAAGGGCCCCATTATGCCATAGATTGTCCAAACAAGATTAATGGATTCCTACACAATTTACAAGAAGACCCAATAGTAGAATACATGGCTAGTACACCTAGGATCTATGCAACACTCGACGGCGGACAAGCTAACCATTAGGATACTATGGTCAAAATCGAAGATAAGTTTTGAGACACTTAATTTTCAATTTTATTTGATCTCGGTGCTTGCAGAAGCTATGTTTCCCCTAATATTGTCGAGATGTGTAAACTAAACAAATAAAAATAAAATAAACCATGGTTGGTACAAAAAGAAACATTTTAGAACTAGTAAAAGAATGTGAGATAGACATAAATGGTTTTCCAGCTAAGGTAGTCCTAAATATCTTACCCTTAGGATCATACGACGTACTTATAGGCATGGACTAGTTGGAACAACACCATGTCATGCTTAATTGTTTAAACAAGTCAATTTTATGCATGGACAACCAAGGAATCAAAGAAAGCTTCAAGGAATACCCAAGAAGGTTTCTCTTAGACATATATCCGCCTTACAAGAGAAAAAGTGTATAAGGAAGGGCTGCAAACTTTTTGCAGTTAACATATAGGATGTAGAATCTGAGAGAAAAACAAATTGAAGACTTTTTGGTTCATGTAGACTTCAAATATGTATTTCTTGAGGAAATACATCGACTACCATTCAAGAAAGACTTATATTTTTCCATAGAATTAATTCTAGGATTAGTACCGGCTTCAAAATCCCCATACCGCATGAGTGCACCAGAGTTGATGTATCTCAAGTTACAGTTACAGGAATTGATAGAGAAGCGTTATATTCAACCCAGTGTGTCTCCTTTCGGAGCACCTATAATATTCATAAAGAAAAAGTAAGGTACAATGCGAATGTGCATCTATTACTGATAGCTCAAAAATATGACCATCAAGAACCGTTACCCACTCCCTAGGATCGATGACTTATTTAATCAAGTCGGAGGAGAAAAGATATTTTCAAAGATAGAATTACGATCTAGATTCCACGAAGTAAGGATTCGTGATGAAGATATACAGAAAACCTCCTTTCGAACTCGATATGGCCATTATGAGTTTGTGGTAATGCCTTTTTGGATAACCACTACACCAGCCAATTTTATGTGCATGATGAACAATATTTTTAGTGAATACCTTGACAAGTTTGTATTAGTATTTATATACGATATCCTAATTTACTCAAAGAGTCAGGAAGAACACAAGGAACATCTCTGAATAGTATTACGAGTGTTATGGATGTTATCACGCGGTAATTTTCCTATGGTTTTGAGTAGGAAATCATTTGGGTAACCATTTCAAACCAGTCTTTAGGATGTATTCTAGCCTATACAACTAGAGAGGGCTCTCTCAGGGTAACAAGGAGCATTCACATACACATATTTCTTGTAGTGAACATTCAGAAGGCTAGATTTCTGATGAGAACAAATAGTTTGTATTTCAAAGGGTGTATGATAGACAAATAGAAAAAACCATTGGGAAATGGAGTCAAATCATGAAACATTCAAGGGATTACAACAATAATGATAGGTGGTAATCCTTCACAATCTAAGGCAACCTAACCCTTAACATTCAGTCAAATAACTTTAATAGATTCCAGGGAAATGAGAATAAGCCCAGTGAAACAAGAGGAACCTATATGTGGATGAATCTACTTAAACACCTTTAACAGAAGAAAAAATAAACAATGATAACTGAAATGGAGCACCTATCATATGGTGAATTCTATGACATTTATCATAAACACACAAAAAATATTTTTTCTGATGAAAGGAGCACTTAAAATAAAATGAATTCTTTGCATACAACTAGAAATGTATTAGCAAAACTTCACACATACATGGAAATGGAGCATACAGGAAAACAAAGACTGAACATTCAACACTATGATGACTCTCAAACACTCGGAACATACTTCTACATTAATTAATTCCAATCGAAGTTTAGAGCTACAAAACGAAGCACGGAGGCTTCCAAAAATGAATGTAGAACCCCTTTATCCTCTATTGAGGTTATATTTATAGTCCAATTTGCTCCCAAGACAAATCTCAAAACAAAGTGCCAAAATTAGTTACCTCATGGAAATCAAACCCAATCATTCAAAATCCTAAAAAATTATGAGGTGCTGGATTCACCATGATCATAAAACAAATGAAGAAAGCACGTTGGGGTGTGCATGATGACCAAAATTGAAAAACTTGACATCTGGGGTATCAAACTTGCTTGATGAAAACAATTTTTCAGAGCCTCTTTGAATGACCTTCTACTGACTTAGTAGAAGTGAAACATCCATAAATTTGTAGGCACACATCTTGGATAAGAAAACAGGTAAGTGATCAACACTGTTGATGATAATCCTGAGCTATCTCTTGGGATCGACTGTAACTATGCAACTTGATTGGGTTCTGCAGGATTCGCTCCATAAGTCCTTTCGACAATTTTGTGGATTACGCATTTTCCCACTTTCAACTTCAAACCTATTCAATTCAAATTTCACCTTTGTCCTTCCATAAAATTATGGGTTTGAGATCACGGATCCAAATTTTCTTGAAGTTCTACTTCCACCTTTTCCCTCCCGCAAATTTCCTTTCACCTTTTTCCTTTTGGGAACTCCTTTCCACCTTTTTCCTTCCACAAAATCACAGGTTTTGGATTGCAGATCCAAATTTTCTTGAAGTTCAACTTCTGTCTTTTCGCTCCCAACAATGTCCTTCCTCCTTTTTCCTTCGGCGAACTCCTTTTCGCAAAATTGTGAATTGTGGGGTGTGGGTGTGTCAATTATCACATCCGAAATTTCACCCTTTTGCTTCCACCTTTTTTTGGTCCATTGATTTCATTGTGGGTCCATCCCTAGCCATTGATATGAGATCAAACATGGATTTCATCTTATTTTGGTAGATCTTTTATCTTCCTTGCACCTTTCTTTTGCGGGATTCTTCTAGAGTGTTTGATGCTTTGCAACTCAGATCTCTATCATTGAAAAATGTTATTTGGACTAAATTCCACTTATTTATAAATATTATTTTCTCATGCATGGTTACCCTTGAGGACTATTATTTGGTTGTTGATCTCCTCCATGGCATATCTTCTCCATCTATTCTCGCTGATACTTACCACTAAAGCAAATTGTTCATATAAGGATTATTTACAAGGACGCGTTTAAGTATTTTTCTACAATTCTTACATTTTATACTTAGGAATAAGTCTTCTAAACAATATTCAAACCCTTTCTACACACCTCTAGGCCATAAGATATGGATTTTTAGACCTCACCTTACATTTACTCTGGTCTTACCCATTTCTGACCATTTAGTCCAGACATGGCATTAACAGTTAGCTCCAATTGGGGATGTTATCTTCCCTATCAGGTGGCAAAGAACAATAGACCAAGTGCATGATCCATTGGGCCCTGTTGTGCCTTAAAAACCCCAGTCAACTGCACACATTTTCTTTATCCCAAAGGCCCATTGCCTCAAAATTTATTTCTATGCCTTTAAACCCAAATTCCAAAAGAAACAAAAACCAAATGATATCTGTTTCTAGAGACATTATAGCCTTCACATCATGCTTTAATTCTTCCATAGAGCTATCCACACATGCAATGTTAAAATAAAATGGTATATACAATGATATCGAATATTGAACTTACTGCAAAGAAAATAGTTCTTGAGGAGCCTCCCAATTACAGGAGCTCCTGACACAAGACCACCCTCCATATCCTCCAATATGTAGGAATTCTTCTCTTTGAAAGATGCAATTTTGTAAGGGCCCTTCCATAGGTTATCAAATTTTCCATGATTTCCCTTCTCTTCATGGGGTGCATCCCACTGCAAAACTACATCCCCCACTTCAAAATAATCATGCTTTGTCCTCTTATGAAAAATGTATTTCATTTTATCGTGAAACATCTAAGTTCTGTAAAAAAAATTCTCCCTTCGCTGCTGCAGTTCAACCAACCTATACATCCTTCTCTGATTTGGGTGGGTTTTGCTATCTTCCTCCTGTAACAACCTCATTACTGGAAAACTCAAAGAAATAGGAAAAATTACCTTAGAACCATAAAATAGCTGGAATGGTGAGGTGCAAATGGATTTCTTTACACTGATTTTGTCAGCCCGTAGAGCACGGGTCAATTTTGTTTGCCAATCCTTCTTATTGTCTTGTAGTAGCTTTTTGATGATCCTCATCAGACTCTTATTTGAAGACTCTTCCAACCCATTTCCATGAGGGTAATAGGTTGTGGAATTTCCCAACTGTATGTGATATCTGAAACAAAACTCAACCACCTTATTTTATTTGAATGTAGTAGCATTGTCAGTTATCAACTTCCTAGGAACTACAAACCTTGAAAAGATGTTTTCCTCCATAAAATTAATAATTACTATCTCAATGTCCTGTCTAGTTGGGATGGATTCAATCCATTTGGTGAAATAATAAATGACAGTGAGAATCCACTTGTGCTTCCCTGAGGAAGATGGGTTTATTTATCCAATGAAATCTAATACCCATTGATGGAAAGGGGCCTCAACATGTCTTGGATTTGAAGGAAATGGAAAAATATTCCTCCTCCCTTCAAATATCTGACACTTATGGAAGGAAGCAATCTCCTTGTGGGTTTCAGAAAAGATGGTGGGCCAACAAAATCCTGCTCTCAAGAATTTTATTCACAGTGGTCTTCTATCAATGATGACCTCTACATTCTCCTACATGAAACTCCTCAATGAGATTATTTTCCTCCTGTTCATTGACATAGTTCAACATAACCCCTTCTGGCTCTTTCCAATACAGTTTTCCATTTAATATGAAAAACGTTTCTACTTTATGTTTGAGGAATATGACCCTTGTACTGTCCACATCCTGCGGAGATTGCAGATGCTACAACATGAAGATGATGTCAGTATACCATGGGGATGACAGGAAATATTCAGCCACTTGTAGCTCTGTTCATTCCTCACATTTTTTCTCTTCTACAAATAACTCAACAAACATGTATAGGATAACTACATCGCAATTAGACTGTGCCATGAGTTTGTCTAGTCCCTGGCCTATAATTAGCTTTGTGGGATTAATATCCAAGTCATAATCAAGTAATATTGCTATCCATTTCCCCCCTATACCCTCAGGATTTGGTTGCGTTAGAATATCCTTCATCGTAGTGGTGGGAACATGAACAACCATGTGAGAATGCAAGATGTAAAGGTGAAACTCCTTCAAGGCCTGTATGAGAGCATAATCCTTCTTCTCCGTAATGTTGTATTTTAGTGGGGAATCTATGAATGCTTTTCTATATAAAGAAATGGGCTTCTCATTCCCCTCATGATTCTTTTGTAACAATACTCCTTCCATTGTGTGCTCTGAAGCAAATGAGAATATGAGGAAACATTTACAGAAATCAGGGCTTACCAATATAGGTGCTTCAAAAATAGCCTTCTTTATGTCCTCAAAGGACTACTTTTATTCAAGTTTCCACTTGATATCATAATCATTTCTTAGCATACTAGTCATCCACCTCACAATCTCAATAAAAGTAACATTAAACCTTCTCACAAAACCCACCCTTCCTGGAAAATATTGAACCTCAACCTTGTTTCGAGGGAGCTCAATTTTCTGTATGGCTTCAACTCTTTTCAAGTCTATTTTGATTCCTTCTAAGACTACTTTAGATTCAAAGAGATGTTGAAATTTCAGCAGTTTTTGAACACTCTGAGCAGGTGTGCAACGTGTTCCTCATCGAAATTTGAAAAAATAGTGATGTCAGCTAAAGGTTTCCACTACATTTATGAGTCTGAATGGAATTTTTTCATACATAAAGGTACCCCAAGGTGTGGTGAAGGATGTCTTCTCTTGGTCTTCTGGGTGCAACATGATATGATTGTAGCCCGAGAAGCCATCCTATGTAGATATCCTTTGAAATCCCACTACCCTGTGCAGAATGTGGTCCATCTTAGGAAGATGATAATGATCCTTTAAAGAAACTATTTTCAGATTTTTGAAGTCAATGCACAGCCTTATTTATCCATTCTTATTCCTCACCAGAACTAAGTTGGCACCCACCTTGAGAATCTAAGAGCCACAATGATTTTTTCCTTAAACAACTTCTTTATTTCTTTTTCAATCAGGGGTAGCAAATTGGGCTTAATTCTCCTTAGATTTTTCTTGAAGGGCATTTCATCCTTTTCTATTGGTATAGTTTATTGAATTATACGTGTATCACTATAGATCCAAGAAAAAACATCCGTGTATTCCTCCATAATGAGTTGTATTTCTGTTTGGCCTTCAGTGAGAGTGTTCTTAAGAGCTTGATGATTTTAGGATGAGCTTCTATTCCAATATTCACATCTTCCACATCCTCACAGCTTGGGACAAACTGAGGCTCCTTAGCAACATCATTTGGGTCAAAGAGATTTTCTAAACAAACTAAACCCCTGGGGATAGTGTTACACTTAAGATGCAAGATATCTTTTCCACATAGATTGTTTAAATAGTCTTGTTTTCCATCAACCCCTTGCAACTCTATCCCAAAAGATTCCTTAGTTTCATTGGAAATGGAACCCTCAGGAAGGGTAGCAATATCCTCCTATGGCATTTCTTTGGGACCATCAATCTGACTTAGCACGAAATCTTAGGTGAGAGTAGACCCTTCTAGGAGCATGTTATATTTTTCAATGATCAAGCCATCAAAATCCCCAGTGAGATCAAGGAAATTATGGATTTGTTTATCATCCTCAAAGAAATTCCACATCTTAACATTATCTAGGATAGAGGGCCTGTGCTTAAATTCAATCTCATATTTACTATTGGGGTACATGGGAACTTAACAACAGTAGAAGTGGCCAAAGAATCAACTAAACCATTTTGCAATATAGGATTCTAATTAAACTGACATTCTTTAAAACATCCTATAAAATCTAGGGCAACATTTCTATATCTTCTCATCATGGGATGTCTATTGTGATACTTGCCTTACGTTTTGTTAATCACCAACTCAAAGTACCCATGTATCACCACCCTCCTCACTTGGAAATATTTTAGGATCTAAATTTCTAACATCATAGCCTCATATTTTGCCTCATTATTTGTGCAATCGAAGGAAAATTTATAAGAATAATTTAAAGTACTTCCTCCCGGGGTTTTCACCCAAAATACACCTCCTGCCCCTTGTTTGCATGATTCCCCATCAAATTTCACATTCCACAATCCTTCCAGTTCTTCTTGAGTGGGGATAAAAGAAGCGTTCTATGAACTGAAATTGTCTTTGCCTCCCTTTGTAAATAAAATGGATGATCCTATCTAAGTGTCCAGTTAATAGATGGGGTGGTTATTTGTCCTTTAAACACTTCTCACCATGTATGCCATCTTTTTATCTCTATAAATATTCCTCTATACACCTAAAACAGGGTTGGTGGCATATGACATATCCATTTGAAGCGCACCCTTGAGTTTGACTACCTAGGATCTTGACAGTAGCATTCCAAACCAAACTTTGGAGGAATCTCATCCACCACTACATCCATTGCAAGGATTTTGGAAGGGATCTAAGTCAAATAGATGACCAAATATTTGATCAATCCTAGGCACTTAAATTTACTCGAATCGAAATAGAAAAGCTATTTGTAAGTCCTGGTCACCTCCAATCCTAGTTTATCCATGATTTCCCTGGGAATACGATTGTGTGAAGCTCATGAATCAAGAATGGCATTGTGTAGGATGGAATCATGAATGTTCATACTAACGTAGAAGAGAGGGACATCTTCGTCAAAAAATTCATCTACATTGGATCGAAATAGGATGGTGGGACTATCATATTGAAGATTTAGGGAATTTGATATTGCAGAGATTTCTTCCGGAGGCTTCAACGCAAACATGATTTTGGACTTATACTCAGAATTTTTTAACAATTCAATCAGATAGATGGAGATTTTTATTTTTACATTTTCGGCCTCTAAATTGAAAGAGTTTTTTCCCTGATATGAGTTCCTTGGATTATCCTCTTTCTTTTCTTTCCCTTTCGGCTCTATTACACTCTTGGAGGTAGCCTTAGGGGGTATATCATTCTGATGCTTGCTTGTAGAGGTTTTATTTGTTGCATATTTATTCATCATAAAGGGAACATCTCTGTTCCTCAGACCAATCTGCCTTTGCGGACCCATGATAGCAAGTTAATACCCCTCCTTCAACTCCTTTTTTTCCTCAGTAGGAAGATCCTCTATTCCATGATAGGAATTATCATGCTATTCTTCTATAAAAAAAAGCAGAGGATGAGTTAGTGTCCCACTAGTGAATTTCATTCTCAGATTCATTGCCATAATCCTACTCCACATAATTTTCCTGAAACGGGGGCCTAACAGGTTGATCAGGATGGTTTCTATGATATCTCTTCTTTTTTTGGAGGAGTTGGGGCCTTCTAACATTTTAGTTTATAGTATGTTTATCTTTATTTTACCTATGAGATGGTATATTGTCCACAATGAATCTCTCCATTAACTTTTCCATGGTTTTCATCATCATGTGAATCCTAGATTCTTGTGAGTTAGAGGAGGAAGGTTGTTCGTGATCTTTATCCTTCCTTATATCTCCCTCTTCTCTCCTCCATTCTTCGACATTCCTCTTCTTATTTCAAGCAGCAGTAAAGTTTACCTCTACCTCTATCGAGTATTTCATCATATCGGGTAGGGAGGATGATCTTCTTTCACTCAGCAATGAGGTAAATTCACTATCAAAGGCTTCAATGTATTGGAATTGGGAAGAACGAGGTGGAGGTTTAAACTGGGAAGGGATGGAATCATATGTCTTCATAAATCTGTTAGAAAATTCTTAGATATATTCGCTTTCCCTCCTCCTCATGGAATGGTATTGGGACAAATACTACTTAGGGTTTTTCTTGTCTACCCAATTGTCCTTGAAAGAATATTCAAAATCTTGATATTTCAAAATGGAGTTGTCCAGAATAGTTTTGAACCATTTTCTTGCTTCTCCAACAAGACTTTGGGAAAATAGTCTGACTTTAACATCATCATCATCTACTTCCTCCATATCTACCCAGTATGAAAACCATCCCAAGTGCTCCTCAACTGAATACCCCCTCTCCCCATTAAATTGTTTCATTCTTTGGGAGCATCCCCAATGGAGTTCATGAAGAGAAATAGGGAGAAATATAGGGGAAAACCTGTTAGCCATTCTTTGGGATATAGCAGGGTTTCCAAGAGGAATTGAATTTGTTGTTGCAGTCAAAATCAATCTTTTGTGAGGAACTGCAAAGCTATGGGGGGTTGTGAAACTAGATGATGAAGGTTTGTTAAGCTTTTAAGTGGTTTGAAATAAGGGTATGGAAAAATACTGCTCTATGGAAGTGGATTTTAATGAGGCTAATTCAAAGAAATATAGGGGGCACTCTCGGTCCAACAAAAGTTGAATATCCCTACCTAGAGACTCTGATATCTCAGGTGACCAGGAAGTATGGGAGAAATGGAATGCAAAAGGGTCCAAAACTGCTTCAGAGAGGTTGGATTCAGACTTAGTCCTAGGGAAAACTATCTCAAATTCTACATCACAATGCTAAAATATATCATTAATAGAAGAAGCACCCTTAGTAGGTAAAGAAAGAGTTATGTCTAACTGAGGTATAACTAACCTTTGAAGTGTCTTGGACTTCTGAATCAGTCTCTCTGGATCAAAAATTTATTGAAAAGGTTCAGCATTGAGATTGCTCCTTGTATTGGTCCTTCTGGCTGCTAGTATTCCCAGTGGAGTCACCTTCCAAAGGATTTGAGTTGATTCTCCAAAGGATATATGACCAATATGTGTCTATTACTGACTACTCAGCCAGGTCATAGAACTAGGACAATGTCGTTCTTCGGAGGAAATAATAGCAATTAGTTCCTTGGAAACGATGCCAAGATGTTATCACCTAGTAATTTTCCTATAGTTGTGAGTATGAAATAACTTGGGTAACCATTTAAAACCATTATTTATGTTCCATTCTATCCTATACAAGCAGAGAGGGATCTCTCATGGGAACAAGGACCATTCACATACACTTATGTCTCGCAACAACCATTCAAAAGGCTATATTTCTGATGAGAACAAATAGTTTGTATTTCAAAGGGTGTAAGCCAGACAAATAGAAAACACCATTAGAAAATGGAGTCAAATCTTGAAACATTCAAGGGACTAAAACAATAATGATACATGATTATCCTTCGCAATCTAAGGTGACGTGAGCATTGGAATTCAATCAAATAACTTGAAGAGATGGAAGGGGAAATGAGAAGAATCCCAGTGAAACAAGAGGCAGAAGAAATACTAAAGGCTAATAAATGAAACATAGCACCTAGAAGAGGGTGAATTCCATGACATTCAACATAAACACATGAAAAATACGTTTTATGATGAAAGGAGCTCTTAAGAGATAATGAACCCCTTGCATACAACTAGAAACATATTAGCAGAACTTCACACGTACATGGAAATGGGGCATACAAGAAAACATGGACTGGATATTGAAGACTGTGATGAATCTTAGACACTCAAAACATACTTTTGCATTAATTACTTCCAAGAAAATTTCATAGATACAAAACAAGCCACAAAGGCTTCCACAAATGAATGTCGAACCCCTTTATCCTCTATTGAGGTTATATTTATAGTACAATTTTCTCCCGACACAAATCTCGAAATAGAGCGCAAAAATTAGTTACCTCATGGGAATCAAACTCGATCGTACAAAATCATAACAAATTCTGAGGTGGCAGATTCACCCTGATCATAAAAAAAATGGAGAAAGCACGCTGGGGTGTGAATGAGTGACCAAAATGGAAAAACTTGACATATAGGGTCTCAAACTCGCTTTATGAAAATTATTGTTCAGAGCATCTTCGAACAAGCTTCTATTGACTTGGCATAAGTGAAAATTCCATAAATTTGTAGGCACATGTCATGGAAAAGAAAACGGGTAAGTGATCAACATTCCTAAAGATAATTCTGAGCTCTATGATGGTATCAAATATAACTGCACAACTAGATTGGGTTCCACACGATTCACTCCATAAGTCCTTTCCGCAATTTTATGGGTTGTGGATTGTGGATTTTCCAATTTTCACCTTCAAACCTCCAAAGTTAAACTTCCTCCTTTTTCCTTTTGCATTTTTCCTTCTGCAAAATTGCAGGTTTCAGATCATGGATCTGATTTTTATCAAAGTTCAACATCCGCCTTTTCTCTCGCGTAAATTTCCTTCTTCCTTTTTCTTTCCGCAAACTCCTTTCCTCCTTTTTCCTTTTGAAAAATTGTGGGTTTTAGATCACGGATCCAACTTTTCATGAAGTTCAACTTCCTCCTTTTCTCTCTCGCAAATTTCCTTCCACCTTTTTTCCTTCCTCAAACACCTTTCCGCAAACTCCTTTATGAAAAATTGTGGATTGCAGGGTGCGGGTTTGTCAATTTTCACATCCGGACTTCCGCCCTTTTGCTTTGGCCTTTTTTTGGATGTTGATTTCTTTGTGGGTTCATCCCTAGCCATCGATCTAAGATAAAACATGGATTTCATCTTATTTTTGTGGATTTGTTATCTTCCTCACACCTTTCTTATTTTTGTTGATTTCTAAATATTATTTTCTCGTGCATGCTTACCCTTTCAGACTATTCTATGGACCTTTATATCCTCCATGGTAGATCTTCTCCATCTATTTTTACCAAAAGTTTCCACTGAAGCATATTTTTCATATAAGGATTATTTACAAGGCCATGTTTAAGTATTTTTCTACAATTCTTACATTGTAGACTTATGAATAAGTCTTTTTAACAATATTCAAACCCTTTCTGTGCACCTCTAGGCCATAAGATACGGATTTTTAGACCTCACCCTACATTTACTCTACTCTGACCCCTTTCCAAGCATTTAACTCAGACATGGTGATAACAATGGGAACACAAACTTTATGCTAAGTTTAGTAAGTGTGTTTTTTACAAACCACAAATATAATAGCTAGGCCACATGATTTCAAAGAAAGGGATATCCATCGACCTAGAAAATATTAAATTCATCAAGGAATGGCCTACCCATACTTGTGTCATGAACATTAGGTCATTTTTGGGACTAGCGGGTTATTATCGGAAGTTGAATTCGAACATTTCAAGGATTTCTTGTCCCATCACCGCATTACAGAAGAAGGAAAACAAATTCCTATGGACTACCAAGTGTGAAGAAATATTCCAAAAGATTAAACAACTCTTGACTACTGCACCTATACTATGAATTGCAGATCTCGATGGGGATTTCGTTGTTTGCACAGATGTGAGAAAGGAAGGAATTCATGGATTCCTCATGCAAAATGACTACATAATATATTACGATTCATGGAAATTAGAAGAACATGAACAAAACTATCCCACACATGATCTTTCGCTAGCGGCCATTATCCGCGCCTTGAAGATGTGGAGGCACTACCTCACGGGGAAGAAGTTTCTCCTAAAGAAAAACAACATGAGTCTAAATTATTTGTTTGACCAGCTAGATGTAAATGCTAGGTGGGACAGATGATCGGCCTTCCTTAGAAAGTATCACTTCGAATTAAAGAACATAAAGGGAAAGGAAAAAAAAACATCGATTCTTTAAGTCGACGAGCTCATATGTTGTATGAGGTAACTTTGATCCAAACCAATTTGGACTTCCATGATAGGATTATAATGGAAAGAAGAGTTGATCGTTTCTATGTTGAGGTCCTTAAAAATATTCAGGAAGATAGCCTATTCCAACAACAGAAGGAATAAAAGGTAGCCGAGACAAGACTATTGTGGTCCAAAGAGAGATTGTATGTCTTGGAGGGAGAAGACATCAGGTCCAACATTCTAACATAGTTCCATCGAAATCCCTACTCGAGGCACCTGGGATATCAAAATATTATATCGGAAGTAAAGAAACACTTTTTCTGGCCTAACTTAAAGGCTGACATAGCACTATTCATAACAAAATTCCAAGAGTGTCAACCATTCAATGCAGAGCACCAACATCCTTCAAGGTTTCTACAACCATTAGCCATTTGGAATGGAAATCGGAGGTTATCAGTATGGATTTCATTATAGGTTTACCAAAGAGCAAGAAGTAGAATGATTCCATTTTTTTAATGGTCTATAATTTGTCCAAAGAGACACACTTTATTCTAGTAAAGTCAACATATAAAACAGTTCACATTGTTGACATATTCCTAAAAGAGATATTTTGATTTCATGGGATACCCAAGGTAGTCATCTCAAATCAAGATACAAAGTTTACAAGTAACTTCTGGATATCTTTATTCTCCATCTTAGAGACATAGTTAAATTTAAGTACCGCCTACCACCCACAAACAGACGGACAGACAGAATGAGTAAATCAAATTTTGGAGGATATGCTTAGAATGTACGTGATGAACAATCCCATAAAGAAGGAATATTATCTGCACCTCGTAGAGTTTTCATATAACAACAAGTACCATGCCTTCTCCAAAATGAGTCCCTTCAAGGTACTCTATGGCAGAAAGTGTAGAACACCGGTGACTTGGAATAGCCCGGTGGATAGGCTCATGTTAGGACCATATTTAATGAAATACCTAGAACAGTTAGTCACCAAAGTGAAACAAAATCTAAATGAAGGACAACACTGCTAAAAGAGTTCTGCGGATAATAAGAGAAAGGATAAATATTTCCAAGTTGGAAAACATGTTTATTTAAAAGTAAAAGCAAAAAGAAGCTCATTGAGCATGGGAAGGTGAGGAAAGTTGGAACCAAGATTTTGTGGACCCTTTGAGATACTGGCCAAGAAAAGGCCAGTGGCATATGAATTAGCTTTACCTGCTCACATAAAGGTTCATAATGTTTTTCACGTATATTTATTGAAGAAATATGTCTATGATACTAAAAATGTGATTGATTGTTCCTTGCTACAGGTGGAACCTAAAGGGGAGTTTATGCCAGAGCCCCTTCACATTTCAATCAAAAGAGAAGTACAACTCATGAAGTGAAATATTGTCCAACTCAAAGTGCAATGGAAGCACTTTGGGTCTAGTGAGGCCACATGGGGACTTCACTTAGTGAACCTCTCACATAGCACATGCGATCGTGGGATATTAAATAATACCCTTAATTTCCAGAGATATTGCCCCAAAGTATTTTTGTTGAAACCCCCTCCGAATATATAAAACCTCCTCCCGACCCCTTTTTATACCTCAATCCTTATAAACCACCCTACCCACCCCCACCTTAAACCCCTCATCCCCCCAATACCTGCAATATATTGGTTCAATTTTTGATAATTTTAAAACCCACAATATGAACTAATGTGATAGGATATTGGTCTATAAGTGAAGCCCCCATAAACTGCCATGAAAGAGGCTTACCCCACCTTGTTTCATGATTTCATTTCTAGTCCCTATAACATCGGTACGATGTTGTTCTAAGTGTGGAGGGATGTAATATCCTCAATTTTGACCTTGACTATATTGGGCATGAGCCCCACTGCACATTATTTACTTTGATGTTATGTTTATGTTTATCTACTAGGTGTATGAAACATTGCACATGAGTTATGTTGATTAGATAGATATACTAGGAATTATCCCCAATGTACATGTTTTATTGTCTTGTTATATGATTATATCTATTGGGCATAGGCCTTGTTGGACAGGGAATATTCTTGTTGTACTGGGAATAGGCCCTGATGTACTTGAATTATTATTATGTGATGAAGCACAAGCCCTAATATACTGAGAAGATCATTTTTGTGATGTATTGTGCAAAATATTGATTTCATAGGTGGTTTCTATGATATGTTGGGAATAAGCCCTGGAGCACATCGGTAATGAGATTTTCTGTTGAGCATAAGCTATGGAGCACATGGGTTATAAGATTATGTGTTGAGCGTAAGCTCTGGAGCACATGGGTAATGAGAGTATGTGTTGAGCGTAAGATCTGGAGCACATAGATAACCCCAACAAGTAAAGATTGGAAGTGTTGGGGATAAGCCTTGGAGAACTCAAGCATGATGTTGAGAATAATCTATAGATCATTGGATCTTTGGCCATTGTATCCCTAGTTGTATTGTACAAATGCATCCTAGTATTAGTGTTGAGTGAAAGGCTCTGGAGTTGCACTAGTGTAACTCTTGTTTGATAGTGTTGAGCATAAGCTCTGAATAGCACTGGGGGTTACTCTATTAAGGGTGTTGAGTTGGAAAGACTATGAATAGCACCAACCTTCATCATACTTATTTAGGTTGATTAATTGAAATTTCAATGTACTTCTCATCAAGGATTGAAAAATACTGCCACAAATACAACATAATCCAACATGCAAGGAAGTCTAGAGCTACCTATCCTAGTTGACCGACCAAACCCTACCTGATTCTTGTTAAAAGAATTAAATTAAACTAAAGAAGCATCCAATAGACAAATTATGTTATTTGAATGCATGGATAATAATAGATGATTAAACTGAATAATTAAGTCTATATATATATATATACCAAGTTATTTTTAAGAAATATAGGTAAGAGATCTAAGTAAAGTCTACATCCACTTATGAGAATACTAAATATATATTTGTGAGATTAAATAAATATAACAAAAGTAATAAGTATAATTATATGTATATATTATATTATAAATTAATTATTAGTAAATTAAAATTCTATTCTAAAACTCAAGTAGGAACTAGTAAAAGTTCCTAGTTAACAAAAATTAATACATATTACATAAAAATCAAACTAAAGATTATTTTCAAGAAAATAGTAAAATATTGATTCAACTGAAACTAAACCAATTGCAATTTTTCCAAATATTATCTAGAAATAAAAAGGAAAGAGAAGGATTCGGGGATCTGTGTATTATTCCTAGATCGGATTGGAGAGAATTTCCAAACCAGCACTTAAATAATATAGAGCCTAACTTCCAAACACCATCATCCTCATCCTTAGGAGTTCTAGATCTCTTACATATTGGAGCGAACTGAGGGGGTGTTAGGAACCCATGTCAATCCTTCTCTTTACCGTGTTAGTATATTGTTGTTGGATGCATATCCTTTGTAAGTCATCCCATAGTAATTGTTGATCCATAGTTTGTGTTATTGTTGTTGGGCGCATATGCTTTGTAAGCCGCCTGTAGTATTTTTTGATCCATAGTTTATATTGGCCCATGGTTTTGACCCATAGTATTGGCGCCTATTTTTAGTATATAAGTGTGTGCTGAGGCCAAGAAAGGCATCGTGAAGTTATTTTGTATTGAGCTTTCTCAAAGGAGGTTGCCCCCTCGAAGTGGCCTACGATTAATATAAAAGTGATTTTGAGTTCTGCTGCTATATCGTGTATTTTGATTAATTCTTTGCTGCAGGGTCCTCACATTTGGTATCAGAGCACTTTATTGGGCTCGTTGGGTGAAATTTCTGCCCAAATTTTTTTTTTTCGCGTCTGTTGCAGGTTCAGATCTGGGAATCATCCCTCTCCACTTAACTGTGGGAAGTACTTGGGCATAAGCCCTAAAACTCATTGTGAGGAGTACCACAGGAACCCCAAAGTAGTTGGCCCATTGAGAGGACCTACCAGCGAAAAGGGCAATGACCCTTACCTGATTGACTAGTTCCCACCCGTGAGGTAAACCAAGAGCTGTCGTTTGTGGCCAAGCGGTTATCATTTTTACTTGAGCGATGGAGTGAGGGGTAATGCCCCAATACGCAAGCCGTCAGACAGCATTGGTGGCCGTGTGATTCCCTTGAACCGATAGGAAGCCGCACATACCTGGGGTCGATATCTATTTTCAGTTGCACAATCACAGATTTCCTCTGTCCAGAACTGTTGCCGGTCAGTTCCACGCCGTTGCAGATCCATTTGTTGCCGATCACTTCCGCATCGTTGCAGATTCCACTGTTTCCGATCACTTTCGGCCATATCTCCTTGGTTTCAACTCTGTTTTCCCTAAAACTTCACTGACACCTCTGCAATTCCATTCTGCATATTTCATTCATAAAGACCCTATCCCAAATTCCACTTCCCAAGACCCGAAATCCCACATTTGTTTATTTTTAGGGTTTTCCATAACTGCTTCGATTTTCACCCAAATGCCTTCAAATTTTGTCACCGTATTCCTTTCCTCATTTTGCTTCTTTGTCCCTCTCTACCAAATTTTCTCATTCTTTCACCCCGCTCCTAAAATCCCCTTTTTTTGCTTCCCTGTCCTTTCGACAGTGTCCAAAACTTACTCAAACCCAAATTACCCTTCCGATTTTTCCCAAATCCATATTTTCCTCTACTGAAATAGTTTCTATTTTTATTTTTCTACCCACTCCCCCCCCCCAAAAAAAAAAAACTCCTGGTTATGGTTGTCACCCGCACAGGAGAAAAAGACATAGAGGAAGCACTTGCAGCCATTGAAGCTAAACTCCAGGAACTGGATGAAAAATTTCTCGGTATCCATCTTGAGCATTCGTCTATGAACACCAGACGACAGTACGAGTCTTCATCAGACAATGGGTTCTCTTCTTCCAACAATTTTCGCGGTCCGAAACTAGATTTTCCTTGCTTCAATGGTATTGATCCGACTAGATGGATCTATCGTGCAGAACAGTATTTCAATCTTCATAATACTTTTGATGTCAAAAAAGTTCCACTTACCTCCTTTTATTTCTAACAGGAAGCTCTTCAATCGTATCGTTGGTACATCAAGGCTCATGAAGAGCCAAAATGGCCTGATTTTTGCCAGCTCCTTTTGCAATGATTTGGTCCTAGTGCATTTGATGACTTCACAGGAGCTCTCACTAAACTTCGCCAAACTAGCACTATGAAAGAGTATCAAACTGAATTTGAGAAACTAGTAATCACACTGAAGGATTACCTGATGAATTCTACCGGAGTTGTTTTATCAGTGGTCTAAAGGATGCAATTCACTCTGAGGTCAAAATGTTCAGTACCAACACAATGATGGAAGCCCTGGGGTTGGCTAAGTTGGCAGAAGACAAGATGGCAGCCCAATAACGCTCCAAATCCTCTTTTGTTCCCTTCCGAAATATGGGTTCTCAACGACCTCCCATTCCGCCAGATCCTCGCTCACCTCCAATCAAGCATTTGTCTAAAACAGAGATACAGGCACGCAGAGAAAAAGGGATTTGTTATAATTGTGATGAGAAATTCACTCCAAGACATCGATGTGTTCAATAAAAGCTCTATCTCTTGGATGTGGATTCTCCACCTGCCTCTGAAATTGGTGAAGAAGCTCCTGATCCAATGGATGCTCTGGTTGACATTCAAGAGCCGCCTACTGACCCTCCATCTCAGGACGACCAGCCCGAGATATCCCTCCATGCTTTAGCTGGAGTCACTACCCCCCAAATAATGCGGGTACACGGTTACTTCAAGAAGCTTCCTCTTACCATACTCATTGATTCTAGCAGCACTCATAATTTCATTGACCCTCAGATTGCCAAACAAGCTGATTGTTTTATCCATCCTTGCTCCAACTTTGAAGTCATGGTTGCCAATGGGGGCACCTTACCTTGCAAAGGGAAGTGTCGTAATGTGAGTATCTCTATGGGAGATTATAACCTCCGCTCTGACATGTTTGCCTTGACCTTAGGCGAATGTGATGTGGTTTTGGGGGCTCAATGGCTACGCACACTTGGCACCATATTATGGGATTTTGCTAAACTTTGGATGCAGTTCTCCCCCAATGGACACAAACACACATTGAAAGGATTACAACCAGGGTCTCTCAACATCATCAGTTCACATCGCATGGGAAAAATCCTTAAGAAGAGTTCCCATGGTGTCATCGCTTAGCTCCATTCCATTTAAATGCAACCATCAGTGGCCCTCGCTACTCCTTTGGATCTCCAACAAATTCTGGATCGATATACAGGTGTTTTTGCTGAACCAGTGGGACTTCCACCTTCACGACCAGAGGACCATCATATTCAGCTCCTTCATTGAATCATTCCTCCCAACATTAGGCCCTATCGCTACCCATTTCACCAAAAAACAGAGATTGAACTCCTCGTTAGGGACTTACTGAAGCAAGGTATTATTCGTCCAAGCACAAGTTCCTTTTCTTCACCAGTTCTTCTTGTCCGCAAAAAAGATGGGTCATGGTGCCTTTGCATTGACTTCCAAGCACTTAATCACCTCACCATCAAGGATAAGTTTCCAATTCCTGTTGTTGATGAGCTTCTTGATGAGATTCATGGTGCTCAATTTTTCTCCAAGTTGGATCTTCGCTCTGGGTATCATCAAATATGGGTTCATGAGGATGATATCCCTAAAACAGATTTCTGCACACATGATGGCCACTATGAGTTTTTGGTCATGCCCTTTGGTCTCACTAATGCTCCTTCCACATTCCAGGCCTTGATGAATAAAATATTCCGACCCTATTTGTGGAAATTCATTCTGGTATTTTTTGATGATATCCTCATCTATAGTAAAACATGGGATGAACATCTCCAGCATCTGGCTCTTGTAATGCAACTTTTCTCTGATCATCATCTCCATGCTTCTCCGTTAGCTGGGCACTCTGGTTTTCTCAAAACATATGAACGGGCACGGCGAAACTTCTTTTGGCAGGGCATGAAAAGGACAATTCAACAGATGGTGGCTGAATGTGATACCTGTCAGCGCAATAAGGTTGAAACAACACCCCTTCCGGAAATGCTCGAACCCTTTCCCATACCTACCTGGATATGGACAGATATTTCTATGGATTTCATTGAAGGTCTCTCTAAATTTTGAGGGAAGACTGTGATTTTGGTTGTGGTTGATCACCTCTCCAATTCTAGTCATTTTTGTGCTCTCAGCCATCCCTATACAGCCTCCTCTATTGCTCAAATTTTCCTAGACCAGATCTTTCGTCTTCATGGAATGCCTTCTTCCATTGTCTCGGATCATGATGCGACTTTCACCAGTCATTTTTGGACAGAACTCTTTCACCACACTGGCACCAAACTGAAGATGAGTTCAGGTTATCACCCCCAAATGGATGGTCAAACTGAAATTATCAATAAATGCTTGGAAACTTATCTTCGTTGCTTCTCCTCTGAGCAACAACATCAGTGGGCAAAGTGGCTCCCTCTCGCTGAACGATGGTACAATACCTATTACCACACTGCCTCTAAAATGACTCCATATGAAGTAGTTTATGGTCAGGCACCACCAGTTCTCTAGTTCAAGTAGTTGATGCGGTCCTTCGAAACCGCAATTAGGTTCTTCACATTTTGCGCGAAAATATTCACATGGCAAGAAATCACATGAAGCAACAAGCTGATCAGCACCGTTCTGAGTGCACTTTTGAAGCCGGTGATATGGTTTTTCTTCATCTCCATCCTTACAAGCAATCCTCACTAAAACTCAAAGGGCATCATAAGCTCACTCCAAAGTTCTATAGGCCATATAGGATTCTTCAGAAGATTGGGTATGTTGCTTATAAATAGGAACTTCCGCCTTCTTCCCACATTCATCTAGTATTTCATTTCTCTTGTCTGAAGAAATTTATTGGCACCAACATCAAAGGCCAAACTATTTTACCAGAACTGGATAATTAAGGATCCATCTTTTTGGAGCCGGAGGCTGTCCTCAATAATCGCACTCGTCAGCTTCGCTCTCGCTCTATCACAGAGGTCTTAATTCAATGGCACGGAATGCAGCCCAAGGATGCTACGTGGGAACCACTCCTTCAGATTCAGCAACAATTTCCACATCTAAAGCTTTGAGGACAAATCTTTTTCTAAGGGGGAGGGGATGTTAGGAACCCATGTCAATCCTTCTCTTTACCGTTTTAGTATATTTTTGTTGGATGCATATGCTTTGTAAGTCGTCCCATAGTAATTGTTGATCCATAGTTTGTGTTATTGTTGTTGGGCGCATATGCTTTGTAAGCCGCCTGTAGTATTTGTTGATCCATAGTTTATATTGGCCCATGGTTTTGACCCATAGTATTGGCGCCTATTTTTAGTATATAAGTGTGTGTTGAGGCCAAGGAAGGCACCGTGAAGTTATTTTGTATTGAGCTTGCTCAAAGGAGGTTGCCCCCTAGAAGTGGCCTGCGATTAATATAAAAGTGATTTTGAGTTCTGCCGCTATATCGTGTATTTTGATTAATTATTTGCTGCAGGGTCTTCATAGGGGGATCCAATTTAGAACCAGGAACAATTCCTGGTCATGGTTGGGAGGAACGTGGCAGTTATAAGGTTATCTGATTACCCTTCCTAAGGTAAAAAATAATGTGTGTTTTATCAATTTTCTGCGTTGAAGTGTGCAGGGTGATAAATCCATTTCAAGCTACATAACTATAGGTAAGAGATTTCCTATAACACAACTTTTATCTCTAGTTTTAATTATGTTATAGGTTGAGATTACAACCATTAATTTATGTATTGGATGTTGTACATCGCCACCCATCATTATGAATACATGATTTTTTTATGGTTTATTAATTTAGGATAGAATCTAAGTTAAACTTCTTATCAGGATTGTGTTAAATTAGTTTCAAATCTTCTATAATGTCTTAGGGTTTAGACTAGATTTTAACATTTAGACCTCATAAAGAATATGATCAACCATTTCCAAAAAGATAGTAAACAACATTGAATCCACCCATAGAACCCTAAAACATAACAACAATATCAAATAACTATTGAAGTATTTTATCAAGGTAGGACATAGTTATTTTTCCCAAGGAAGTATTCGCTCAATCCAAGCAAACATAGTGTTGGAGTTATGATATTTAAAACCTAATTTTATGAATACAACACTTAAACAAATCAACACACAGGGTTTAAACCTAGAAATAAAACCCTTAACATTTTGTTACAGAGAATCCACAAAGATCTATAAAGACAAACAATTTATAAACTAACCTTTAAAATTAAACATTTGCATGTCAAATTATAGAACACAAGTAAATAACCATAGACAGAACCAAACCCATTGGGGTTTCCAAATCAATGCTACCAGCGTATCTAGAATTCTAAAATGTTTCCTAAAACATTACGCACAACACTGGCTGGGACTCGCGATTAAGCATTTAAAAGAGACACAAATATTCACCAATGTAACCAAATAAATAAACTATCAAATTAAATAATGAATTGATAGGCCAACTATAAAAAAGAGTCGTGAACTAGGGATCGAATCCCTTGAAGTGTGAGTCCACTTAAATTAATGCTACCTACTATTTTAACTTCACACAAAATGCATAACATTGGCTCAAATCCTGCATAAAACAATAAATTAATTAAACATAAATATCCAATCATCCAAATAATTGAACCAAGGCCCCACAATAGCATCCAACCATCGAATCATTTAAGTGTTGGATGGAGCATGTGTAATCCATACATAAAACAATGATAAACCATTAAACCATAAAATTTCATAGGCATGGGTTACAAACCTATGTAAAAATATAAAGAGTTTTAGACTATAACATAAACCATTAAATTAAACTCATTCAGGGAATAACGACACCGTTCAACCCAACATCAAAACCCATAGGGTCATATTCTTTAGCCACCCTATAGAAGGAAGGGTTGACTTCTAGCGTTGGCATTATAATTGTAGTAAGCTACATTAAGAATTAAATAAAGAACAGATCTAGGGTTTTCCCATCTGGTTATATACAGAAGTGAAACAAAAATTTTGAAAACAACAAATTTAAATTAACACTCAGGATTCTACATTTATAAAACCAAATCACATTAACATTACATAAAACCTACTGAGTGAGCATAGACCCAAAACATTATCTTCGACAGTGCTAAGTATAGAATTATATAGATTGAATTTCATCACTCAAATAGAAAAGGAAGAGATGCCAAACCCACAATTATATCATCTTTCACCCAACTAGAAAAAACAGTAAAACAATTACCATTGTTCCATTGTTGGAAATGGCACAACTAAACGTTGAACGCCTACATCAAAACAAAATGTCGTTCTCACCATTAAAATCTTGCTCAATATTTAACAAGATGACGATTTCATTTCTTAAATAAAATATAGCGTGCATAAACAGAGCAACGATACAACTAATGAAATTACAGATTTAGTGATGTATTTTAGGTAGCATTTCACCCATAGTCGTTATCACATTACAAACGCTTGAACAAGCCATAATCACATGAAAATCCCAAAACCCATGAATAGTATGATCTTTGCCTCATTCCCAAACCCTGGAATTTTCGAATGGGAAGCAATTAAAAATAACAAATAGAGAATCCCCATAACCTTTCAAACCACATAACGACCAACCAGAAGCTCAGGGCCCTTTCACATGGTATTACCAAATGGTGGCTTGACGATCTATCCTTTCCCACAGTTGCAAGCTTCTCTAACACTGAAATTGCCATGAAAACCATTCAAATGTTATAGTTGTCTCAAAAAAAAATATACATGTAAATATTGTAAGTTGTAGGAGGAATAACACATACATTGGCAATATTTTAGACAACCCTCTAATTCCACACTCTACCAGTGAAACCCCAACCAGGGAGCTCTCTCCCCAACTTGTTCTAAACATGCAAGGAAGGGTTTTGAAACCCTAAAAATGGTTTTAAGACTGCACCAGTGTGATGGGAACAACCATGATGCCATTACATGGCCCTAATAAATGAAACAATCAAACTCCCACTAAATTTTAGATTTGTAATGTTTCCCTAGTCTCTTTCTCTTTTGATTATTGGTTAGGTTTTAAAACCAAGCACTTTAACTCTTAGTGTTTAGGGTTTAGAACCTTTTGTGTGCTAGGTCTTGTACCTTCTTTAGCACACATTCGCAACACAAGCTCAGCGACATAACACCTGCAAAACCATGGATACATCATACATTAGTTCATAAGGACTAAGTAATCCCAAGCCGTAGGGCTCTTCCTTACATTCTGATTGATTCATTAGGTAAATCCAACCACTCTTCCCCTTTAGAATCATAGGTAAGTTAGCTAGGTAATTTTTAGTAAATAAGACTAGTTTGCATAATAAGCATCCAATATAAACAAGCAGTATCAGAAACATCATTAGATTAAATAAAATACATAAATATACAAGAACTTTAGTACACAAATGAATGATAATAAACATCATCACAATTAGAATACCAAGTATTAACCTATAAGAGAAAACCAAATCATGAACACAAGTATTATTCCTATTAATTTTTTACAATGCTGAAGATAATTTAGATGTCCCTTTCATCTTAGTAATTTTAGTGACCCCACAAAAAAAATTACGGAATTTAGGGACATTACATACATGCAAGTATTGGGATGGTGGCCTATCTACTTACATTCCCACTCAGCTTAAAATTTCATGATGTTTTTCATGTGTCTTTTTTAAATAAATATACTCATGATTTTTCTTACATTATTGATTGGAATATGGTATAGGTAGAAATCAAGGGCGAGTTCCAAGAGGAACCAACTTTCCTTCTCGATAGGAGAGAGATATTGCTCCTGAATCAAGCTAACACTCCAATAAAAGTGTAATGGGAATACTGTAGCCTTGAATATGCAACATGGGAGATGAAGGACGCCTTCAGGAATGCATATTCATCTTTGTTTGTATCTTTGTGATCATATCTAGTTTCGAACACCAAATATTATCTTAAGCTTTAAGGGGGGAAGCATAGAATGACCCCCATGTTTAAGATTTAATAATTATTTTTTAATAAGGTTAAAACATTCAAGTTTCTGACTAAGTGAGAAAAATACATTATTATAATTTTGTAATTTCAACAAGTTAACATCTTGCCATTTTTCCTCTTATGAAGGGTGTTGTAAAAGACAGTAAAAAAAACTCATATTAAATATATGTACAATTTGGAAAAACCTTGTTGGATTTTACTAATACATGACCCCATATGAGGAGAATATAGGTTCGTTGCTTAAGAGAGGAAAAATACAAATTTCATAATGTTGAACTTTGATGGACTTCCCTCCAAATATATTGGGTGGAATTCAAGGCCAATCAATTCTGAATATTCAGAATACCCAACAAATAGGCACGGATTTGGGGCTGCAAAGCCTTGCTCTTTTCAGTTGGAATTCTAGCCCAAGCCTTTGAGACAAATCCTGAAATGGGTCACATCTGGCTTGCGCCCACTCCAAGATTAGAAAGGAGTCATACCATCAAGATACTTATGAGGCACCCCATTCTCGATGTAGGATGCACAATTTATAGTTTCGGCCCAAAACTTTGGTGGCAAATTCTTAGCCTCCACCATGCAGGTTTCCATCTCTTCCAATGATCTGTTCTTTCTCTCAGCAACACCATTTTTTATGTGGTGTGTAAGGGATTGAATGTTGCACCTGAGTACCTACATATTTACAATACTGAATGAACTCAGACTTGACATACTCACCACCATTATCAGATCTGAGGATCTTGAGTGTAACGTCCCCAACCCTCCGACCAGCGAAGAGGACGCTACTATGCACCAAACATCTAGGAAACTAGCCCTGTGAACATGTACATACATCTAAACTAGAGAAAAATGATTAAAACATAAAACATGCATACATGATTATCATCCAGTGGAAGCAAAACATACAATTCATCATTCAACATGTCCATCATATTCATTTAACAGTAAGTATAAATGTAAGGAAAGAATGGTCAATAATAATTATTTTATAAGAACTGTCCCACAACTAGCTATTTTGCTGCAACATTCCAGCCAACCATAGGCCAACGTGCTCCTTAATCTCTCAGTAATGCTGCCACCCCTAAGCTGGGCATGATCCCCCAAGGAATAAGGAACAAGCAGGCTTACACATAGCCAAGGATAAAAAAACATGCCAAGCCAACAAAGTTGGGTTTATCAGACCATCTAGGAGCTGGGAAAGGCTAAATACTAAGCTGGTGATCTCATTAAAGAGCTAAGGACACCTACACTAGAAATAGCCTGACATCTAGGACACCCACACACACCCAACACAAGGAAATATGTCCTTTCTCTGCTACATAGTCCCTCAGGACTTGACCTCCCTTCTAGTGCTATTCATGGGTTGTGGATAAGAAACCCATCCCTCTAGCTCTGTCAGTGTGGTTCCTGAACCCACCAGGTTTGTCAAGAAAAATAGGCCCTCATCACCACCCCAATACAATCCAAAGACCAATCGCTACTTTCCTGCAGCCAAGCAAGCGCTTCACAACTTGGACAGGGGAAGACAATCCCTGAGTCGTTCTTAGCCCTATCATGGCCAAAAATAATCCCCACAACCTACATCAGATACCACTCTGTAAAGGGAATCACAATCAAAAAAATGTGAATGAGGCCACAACCAACGATTAGTGAAGAAACCACAGCCAACGATCAACAACGAAGTGTCTGTACAACTACACAGTCTGATAATGGAAAAGGAAAAACCTCTCTGCATGAGATGGACAATGAAGAAAATTCTTTTGCATGAGGAATTGATAGCCAAAACGATCAAGAGAGTGGATAGAACGATTGGGATTCCCAAACGACGTGTGAGGAAAACCACTCCCAGCCCGTGTGTGTGACTGAACCAACTGGTGGAGAGTGCATGGGGGTAAGGATGCCACCCACCACTACCCATAATTAACTTTCCTCAACTAACATAGGAGCTTAAGTGGTTGATTGTCATAGGGATTTTCCCCTCGGGTTCTAGGTTTAACAATCCCCCCTTATCTATAGTAAATCATGCCCTTTTTAATATAGTTGCATTGACATAGCTGTTTGGGGTTATTTTAATTAAAATGCATAGTTACATGATGCCACAACTTAATATGTCTCGTATATCCCGATATCCTATCGGCAACAATTCCAAACGTCGAAACATAACACAACCAACGTAATGGTGGGGCCTTTTCCTTTAGCTCCGCACCATGATTATTTACAATATATATGTATCATGTATATTTAATGCATCATTGTCAAAACCGATGTGTTACGTTCCCCTCCCCCTTCAATAGCACAGTCCTCAATGCTTTACAAAATTTGCACAAAATGCTACACTGGTATCGCCTCAGTGTTCTGCGAAATTGAACAAAAATGGGTGTGCCAATCGCATGGCATCTTCTAGCTCCCATGTAGCCTCTTCAAGTCCATAGTGCTCCCGTTGTACCTTTACCTACCCTATGGCTCAGTTCCAGAGCATTGTGACCTTCCTGTCGAGGATGCACATTGGCTCGGTTTGTGACTCCCCCTCGGGTTCTGTTATCATCAAATCTGCTCCAACAAAATTTCAATTTTTGGCAGCATCCAAATGTCAAAGTGACCACTCAGGTTTCAATTTGAATACCGAGATCAAATATAAAATCAATCATGATGGCACTCATGTGGAATAAAAGTTTACAATTTGTGTGTTTTGATGAATTTGTACAAAAGGCAAAAGCACAATGCCTTAGTCGTGTTGTTGGTGATCCCTTTAGAAAAGGTGTTGAGCAAGGTCCTCAGATTGACCAGGAGCAATTTAACAAATTTCTGCGTTATATTAAGGCTAGGGAAGAGAGTGATGCAAAACTTGTAACAGGGGATTGATCTTATATCATCATTATACAATATCATTCATAAGTTGATTTGCTAGAAATAATTAAAATGACCAATAACTTAATTGTTGACATTTTGGAGAAAAGCCCATGTCTAGCTTCAGAATTCCAAGTAGAAGAGTCAAAGGATATTGGCATAGATGCCTTCTCCTATTTTGATGGTCTTATGGAAGAGAGCTCAGTTGCATCAAGCATTGAAATCCTAGAAAAGGATTATGAAGATGCAATCTATGACAATATAACGGAACTATTGGTACCAACTTTATGAATAAGGAAGTTGATGTTGATGATAGAATTGTAACATTGCGGATATGGAATACAGTAGGACAGGATCGATTTTGGAGCCTGGCAGTGGTGTTCTATAGAGGGGCATATTGCTGTGTCTTTGTGTATGATGTCAATGTTGCCAAATCATTTGATAACCTCAACACCTGGTACAACGATTTTCTTAATCAGGCGAGATTATTGAAGCCAGGGAATTTTCCTTTTGTTGTGATGAGAAACAAGGTTGATGTAGACGGGGGAAGCTACAAAGTTATTCCTGAAAAGAAAGCGAGAGATTGGTGCAGCTGAAGAAACACCATCCCATACTTTGAAACTTCTGATAAAGAAGATTACAATGTTGATGAAGCCTTCTTTTGCGTTTCCAAGACTACGATGTTGAATGGAACTGATCAACATGATCTCTATCTACCAGACAGCCCTGAAGTTGGCACTGCTCCTAGAGAAGGGTATATATAGTCTCCAAAATTACTTACAGGTTAAAGCCGTTATCTCTCCTTTGAAACTGTTCTCACTTCAGACTCATGTGATATTGTACATGACATATTCATTCGTTATTAGACCATCAATTCATCTTTCTGGTCCCCTACATCTGTTCATTTTGGGAGGCAAGAATCTCTGATGCAAAATCCTATTCGCATCTTTCTTGTGTGGAAAACTGAATCTTTGTTGCAATAGAGCATTTTTTGTTTTTTTTCATTTATAATCTAGGGACCCTATTTTAATTGTCTAGAATATTGTTCAATTTGAATCCTTGGGCACCTGAATCATTGATATGGAAGAAACCAATGTTGTGGAGTCCAAGGATGGGACCATTTCTGCAACATCGGCATTTACTGGTCATCAGGAAGCTGTTCAAGACAGAGATCTAAAATTCTTGTACAAGGCCATTGAAGAAGCATATAGTGGAGTTAATAGTGGCCATGGTGGGACTTTTGGTGCCATTCTAGTTCGTAATGATGAGATTATCACGAGTTGTCACAACATGGTTCTAAAGAACAAGGATCTTACTGCAAATGTAGAGGTTACGGCTATAAGAAAGGCATGCAAGGAACTTGGTTAGATTGAGCTGGCAGATTGTGAAATATTTGCATCTTGTGAAGCATGCCCAATGTGCTTTGGAGCTATTCACCTTTCAAGAATCAAACGATTGTTATATGGATCCAAAGCAGAGGAAGCAATTGAAATTGGCTTTGATGATTTCATTGCAGATACATTAAGGGGTACTGCCTATTACTAGAAAGCTAATCTAGAGATAAAATGAGCTGATCGAAGTGGCACTGTAATATTTTTCCAAAATAGAAAGGAAAAATTCAAAATGTACTAATTTGTTGCAACCATTGATTATCCTCAATGAAATACCATTCACGATATTATAATTCTATTGAGTTTCATCTAGAGAGGAATATTGGCAATTGAATCCAGCATGGTTGTAAGCTGTTGGTTCCTGTAATTAATTGATGTATGCCAGACACAACCCTTGATCAGATTGGTGGCAGGGTAATGTTGGGATAGCTAGAAAATATTGGTTCTGAAATTTAAGCCAACGACTTAAGCAGATCGACATATTCAAGAAGATAAATTAGTAATTATAGGAGTAACCACATATTTTAGGCATCATTTGATCCTTCAAATACAAGTGGCAAAGGATCAATCCAGCTACTTCAATTTATAGTGGTCAATTCACAGGCGTTACCATTGCAAATATATTTGACCAGGGAAAGATCGACAAGGGATGACTATATCCATAACAAAAATGATGAGATCGTTGGTTGGGGTTTGACTATTGAAATCACTTAAACTCTCCACAAAACTAGAGATGACAAGACTGTTTTTTGCTACCATGTTTAGTTTTTGTTTAAGATTATAAAAGGATGGAAAAAATTTCATTTGAGTGGGGGGTGGAAATTGGAGTTATGAAGATCCAGTTTTGATAACTTTCTGTATGACATGAAATACTCTACATCTTCAATACAGATTCTACCTTGATATGAGTATGATTATGATTTTTCTGTGTATCTTATAAATTGTGTTTCTGATGATTTATCTTGTATATGGTCCATTGAATCCCATTGCAATGATTCTTATGTTGAAATACACTTATCCTTTAAAATTTTAAAAAATAGAGATAGTCTCATTTCATAATTTCATGATCATAGTTCCTTTGATATTGGATTTTGTATCTTGTCTTACGTTTACAGTTCTTTAATGATTGTGTGATTTTCCTATAACTTTGATTACATACCAGCCCAGTTTTTCATTTTGACTTCGTTGAATTATATTTTTGAAAAAGATTTATTTAAGCTTAAACCCCTTGTTAGAATAATCAACCCATAGTATTTACCCACTTAGACATTATTTCATTTATTTTGTCTTATTTGCCTAGTCCATGAGTCCCACCATGTGCAAGTTGCTAATTGCCTATCCATAGAGGTCAAAATTGCCATTATTGAATCATGGAGCACTTGGGAAAGCCTTGGGAATCAAATCTGCTTTATTCCTGGCCTCCTCGGTGCCCATCTGCTTTTTCTACTTTATTCCCTGCTTTTTCAGTGTTTTAAGGCACATAGGAAAGCAAGACTAGGTGAGGTGAATCAGCTATGTTGCCTCTTCCTCCTCCACTCTTTCATCCATGAAAAAGCATGTATGAGCTGCCATTTGAACACTCTTTATCTTGCCCATGCACCCTTGCTAATTCATGGGGTCCTTGATAGATTTGGGATCAGCTTTTTACACCTATGGGGGATTTGCCTATTTTGGGTAAGCCTGCTTTATGCTAGATTTGGATGATTCCTTATGCATTCAATTTGCTCATGTATTCTATATATTCAGAAGCCTATGTTATTACAGGGTTGGCTATTGTACACTCAGTTAATATAATTTTGTGTTACAGCTCCATATTCAGTCTCCATTGTTGATAATTTTGCATGATCAATTGTTAATTGTTGTGGGTGAAATTAATCTACTGCAGGCCTGAATTTCTACATGGTATCAGAGCCATTGTAGGTTGTTACTCTCCTCGAAAAATTGTTTTGCAGGTTCGACATCAAGACTGGGAGCCTTGTACTGACAGCCGGGACAGATTTTCTAAAGCTATGGATTCACAGAAAACTATCCTCACTCCCTTCAACTTTTTTGAATGGAAAGTAGAGATGGATATATTGTTGAGAAAGAAAGGCCTCTACAGGGTGACTATGGCTATAGAAGCAGAGCCCAATGCTACTGCAGAGAAGATCAAATGGCACAATCGGAGAGATGAGGCCTATGGCCTCCTATGTCTCAGTATTTCCCGAGACCTCCTTTTCCATCTCGATGGATTGACTTCACCGGATCAAGTATGGGAGAAACTTTCTGAACTCTTTGGAAACACAGATGAGATGAGGGGACACCAGATCGAAAATGAGCTGATCTCCCTGAGTCCCAGTAATTTTGAATCCCTACAGCTATATTTCTCCAAGTTCAAAGCACTAGTTTTGCAGCTGAAACAGTGTGGTATTGAAAAGAAAGATGAGCATCT